>JAHDVE020005522.1:0-165923 GCA_022606495.2 Halesus radiatus
CAATACGATAAACATGATGTTTTTAAATAGAAAAATATTTATTAAATGTTTTATAAATTTACATAGGCGTAGCATTTATCAAAATATAACCGGAAATATTACTTTTTCTGATCGTTCCATTGTAAGTTTTACAAAATATTTAAAATACGAATATGATTTATAAAGTGGAGAAAAGTATTTTTAATCCTTTATCGTTGTGTTTTTGAAAATAAACATACCCAAAGATTTGTAATCCGTATTACAAATAAAACACATTAAAGTTACGTAATGTTCATGAAAAAATTAAATTCCACACTGTTCTTTTTTTATAATTTATCAAATCGACAAGTTACAGAAAAACCTTCACAGATTTTTTTAAGGTTATTCAAATGTTTTTGTGAAACATGCGTAGAACGGTCAGAAATGTGAAATATTTATGATTATATTTTGATAAATGCTATGTAACGTGACGACCCAAGGGTCGCTAAAAATACAACGTAATCAAACATAACCCTACTATGTTTAGATGCTCGACTCTTATCTCAGTATTCGTGCGTGGGATCGATGTATGCAGCTCGGGAAGCGGAATGTATTTAAGATACAGAAATGAAACCCTGTTGTTTATAAATCATGAGGTTTAATTGATACACAAAGTGTAACGTTGTCGTTACCTTACAAAATGGAGAGGAGGATTAGTACTACAACGAAATATATATAATTAATTAGAATGGCTCTTGTAGACGGCATCTCGACTTCTATACCAGGGAGGTCCACGATTGTCCCGATGATTGCAGATTCCTCAATACGCCATCCGCGAGATCTGGGACGTCTCACGGCCGCGCCATCCGCCACAGCAAAACTCATTCGTGGAATCCAGTAAATACAAGAAGATGGTACCTTTCGCTCCGACGTTATTTCTCGGTCTTCATTGGCATGGTTATATTTCTAATCCAGCGCTCCTGCACGCGCAGATGGATTATTGTCCCTCCAAGTCACCATCCATAATTAGTTTGACTTCCTACCCACGTCGGGTATATGGTTGTTGAAAACGCTCGTTGGCGCAGATGTATAATACAGCACAATTAAAAAACATAACACTCCTTCCCAAAAACTACCGGCTCTGTCCGCCGTGTCAAGTCACGTCTGAGGCCATCTTGTCTTCGCTCTGCCTTCCTTCCGTCGGATGTCTCCCATAGATTTTTCCTCGAATCTCTTCCGTAGACAAATTAAGTGATGCCTTTATAAGCGGGGTCAGTATTTACGTTACAGCTAAGCCCATGCAAATTTAAAAAAAAAAACGTTATAAATATTTTTCTCTTTAGGAAACACCATGTTTATCGTATTGCACAATAATATTATCATTATTTTGAATTAATTAATAATAACTTTCCGACGTCCCTCTCCCCGTTATACAAAAATAAAAGGGAAAAAGCTAGTATTGACATAGTATGGCAATATAATGTATCTAGAAAAACGTATAATCATTAAGTACAAAGAGATGTGAAGAATAGAATAGAAAAAAACAATTGTTTATACCAAATAATTTGGGTATAGTATAATAGTTAAGTACTTACGAAGAGATGAGGGATAACAAATATTATACAGTAAACAATTATGATGTGTTTGATGTTTGAGGTACTGGTTGGTGCTATTAGGAAAGAGAAAGATAGATACATCTGTGATATCGGGGTTTTAAGAACTAATTCACACATTATCCAAGTTAAATATTATACAGTAAACAATTATGATGTGTTTGATGTTTGAGGTACTGGTTGGTGCTATTAGGAAAGAGAAAGATACATACATTTGTGATATCGGGGTTTTAAGAACTAATTCACACATTATCCAAGTTAAATATTATACAGTAAACAATTATGATGTGTTTATGTTTGAGGTACTGGTTGGTGCTATGAGGAAAGAGAAAGTTATGATATCGGGGTTTTAAGAACTAATTCACACATTTTAGTTTAACCCATGTCTCTGAACCGACTACGTTAGAATTTAAAGATTACTTAGTTCAGCTTCACGTGACGTGATAACAAGGTGGTAGAGGTCGTAGCTTTAAAACTCTTTAAAGTAGGTGTATTATCGAATTTAATAAGTATTTTTTCACTATCTATCGCGCTGGAAAGAAACAACCCTTAAAATTGTGACAGCGGTCATGTCAAACAAAGGTTAAGCTAATTCTAACTTTGTGAAAAAAAAATTATTAATTGATTTGAAGGCTTTACTGCCATGGTAAGTAAAAACGCAGTACCTTCCTTGCAAGTGCCAAGAAAGATACTGTGTTTTTACTTACCACGGCATTATAGTTATTAACCAGATCTGAGTAGCCAGTTATTGATACATATAAAACACTGGATAGGGAGATCTGAAATAGAAAATGTATAAAAACCAAATACAAACTAAAACCGAAACCACTCAACTGCACTTAAAATACCTCTCGTTCACATCAATTTAATATAATTAATTTCATATTTTGTAAATGAAATCTTCAGCACGGGAAATCCCAATGAGGATAACATTATTTCTTATTTTAAAATGATTTTTTTTTATTAAAAAACCTTTGTAAATTTTTTCCACTTATTTCTTTTCGACCGGACAGGTTTCACCCTATTACGGGCATCCTCAGACTGGTACAAAGTTACAAAGGTTTTTAATAAAAAAATAATATGGAATTCCACCATTAATAGTTTCAAAGTTAGAAATATTTTGTTATAAAAAAATAGATGATAAAATTATAAGATTATTATTATTATCACATACATAATTTTTGCCTTCTCCTTCCCCTCTATCACTTGCTTCAACCTTTGTTGTGCTTGAAAAAAATTCTTCGTAGAATTATTCTACTTTTTTAAAACTTAAGTGTGCACTTTAATACGTCACTTCTAACCAAATTCCAAGTTATAATGCTATACTAAAATGAAACACCAATTTATAACTTTCTCAATGGAGTTTAGAAAAAAAACTTATTTTTATATGTTTTTACATTCATCCTATATTGAAGGTCCATTAGAGCTTAAGCTATCTTTTAGGATGCTGTGCGGAATGACAGTTAGGAACAGAAGTGGCGCACCTGGGTCTAGAATAGATTTAACCTGTAGGTGGGAGGAAAGAAGAAAGCTGGTAAGTCATAGTTAGGCTATTTAGCACTTGATGTGGAATTTCACAAAGCTGCGTTAAAAAAAATACAATTGAACACAAGAACGAGACGTTTCTATAAGGATATTGTCAACCGTGCACAAGATGGGAACGCATTTGGGGTGTTTCTTTGCGGTACACCGGTGCCGAAGGGATAAATAACGTTAAATTTATGAAGCACTTTCCATTGAAATACTAGTAAGATAAACACAGCATTACCATTGCTAAGTTCTGAAATTCTCAATCTGTTCGATAAAAGTCGTATTTATAAATTAATAAAAAATTTAACTCTGTCTTCACTACTTTATCAATAACAGATATCAACATGTTTCGAAAGGGATGCTTTCTTCATCAGGAATATATGGAATACTTAAAATAATAACGTCAAGTATAATTACAATTTAGAATTTGCCTATTCTTACATTATATTATCATTTGTTTATACTTGATATTATTATTTTTAGTATTCTACGAGTATATATTCCTGATGAAGAAAGCTTCGCTTTCAAAACATTTAAATATCTGTATATTAATAAAGTCAATTAATTTATTAATAATTAGACCACAAAGTGAATACCAATCGTTTGAAGAAGTTATAAAGTTACATTTATTGCTTTACCGTTTTCGGGTTTCAAACGTGAAGGCAATTTTTCTTTGCTATGTGTGATTCGTGTATACCATAGTTTTTATTAAAAACCATCACTTTGTTTTGAACCACCATTAAAATTGATAGTAATGTTTTTACTGATCAAAGTAATTTGTCTTACAGTCCCATATTAGATATATTTCCAGATAACTCAAAATTTCCCTCTCCTTCTTAATCCCTGCGTTACGTTCTGCCTCTTTCTTTTTTTGTATGTTGTCCCGTTCTGTTACATGTAAGTATATCTCTGTATCATTGTTCCATTGTTTCGTTTTATATTTTGTCTCCCTCTTATTATATTTTGTATATCTCATCTATAAATATATATCCTCACTGTATGTATTGTTGTTTCATTTTAAAATTTACTCTGACGAAGCTTGAGATAAGCGAAACCGGTTGGTGATGTATTATGTTTTAGTTTAAAATACAGCTGATGCCTATTTAGTACATCAGGGTAAACAATTTTTACGAAAATAGAAATTTTTTTCTATGTCATAAATATTACATTACTTAACATTCCCAAGGAATCTTGTATCTGACGAACTAAAACAGTTAAAAAATGTTGAACTCCTTTCTGTTTGTTACAAATTTGTCCACCATATGAGACAAATTGATCTTTTTGACCTTTTGTATCAATAATATTTATCGGTGAACATATTTCGTGTTAAAAAATGAATTTTCGTCAATCATGTTAGAATACAATAGCGTAGAATGGGGTGATTCGACAACGTGATAAATAGAGACAAATCAGAGACACAACTGTCATTTTTAATTTTAACTATAATATTGACGAAATAATTGCCGTGTTTTCTGGCAGACCGAAACTATTGTTTGCTACACCGAAAATATCAAATTTGAAGCACAATCTTTAAAACAGGTATTTGGACATGCGATTTTGGTTTGCAAAACTTACTGAATCCCTACAGTTTTCAGTTCATCCCGTGCTTCTCATATCGACACTACAAAGAACGGATGAAAAGTAAAACGTTTGCAGCATTTCTTGCATAAACCAAAAATTTTGATTTGTTTGTTACTTGTAAATTTAAATTGACTATTCACATTTCTAGATATTTACGTTTCAGTGTATTATCCCTAGCCATTCGTCAGAACTCTTTCGGTTTTACCATTCCGTTTAAAAAAATCATTGCATTTAGTTCTCAGACCTTCTTTTGCAAGCATGAACAAGGGACAAGAAAATTTTAGGTACTTTTCCTAGGGAGGGTTGCTTGGGGGAATTTCAAAGTTAATATTCGAGTTCTGAAAAAGTTGTATTAAAATTCTGTTATTATTAAATTATTAGACAGTGCTTTCATAGAACTTGGATATAAACTTTCCAATTCTGATGAATCCGTTAAGTTTCTCGAAACTACCTGTACTTAGAATAGAGCGATAAACTCAATACAGATAAATTACCCGATAATGAAATGGTGAAAAATGGATTGTTTAAATGTATATATCATCGTACGAAAGCAATATTGCTGTAACAGCCAAGGCCATCTAAAAAACGCAAGATTTTGAGTTATCAATTAAAAAACGTAACATTGATCAAACTAAGATTTCTTCCAACGTCGTACAGATGTTATTTTTCATTGTAGTCACGTGACCCAGATAGATCGACACAGAAAAAAACCCTTTGGAATGGTGTACACAGAGCATTTACTGAGATAGTGGTAGTTACAGCAGTATTGCTTTCCTACGACGATATTTATATTTCCACCCATTATTAAGAACAGTGCAACTTAGGAACACAGGTATTATGCTAAAGAAGCAGTTCTAAATGAGCAGTTTTAAGGGACGTATCTGAAAAATTTTAATCACCAATTTATGAGCTCATTTGGACTAAAGAATATAAATTGCATGTGACATTTCTAATTGTTTTTTTTCGGTTGGGTCGGGGGGACGGGCGGTACTCGGCTGACTTCTCAATGACGACTTGTGAAAGTTTATTTGTTATTGTTGGAAATTTAAAGCAAAATATCTGTTCACAGGAAACCAAACTGCTTTCTACACTATTTTCTCCAATTTAGCTCAGGATTTTTTATTTATTTCATAATATTTTACAAAAGTTGCAAAAACGTGACCTTACTGAAGTACCCCGTTTTAAGGTCACATTGTGCGTGGTTTTTGGTATAGATTATAATTTTTTTTTATTAGTTTCTATATAATTTTGATATTACAATTTAAGTTATAAATATTAAAAATGCATATATATTATAGAATATTTTCATAGTCCTCCTCAAATGAGGTCAAGGTTTTTGTAATTTTGTTAAATATTTTAAGTGAGTTTTCGTAATTATGTTACAATATTACTGGAGGAAAATTATACTGCAACAAATTAATAAAAAATATAAAATCTAGGAGAAATCATACCGTGACCGTTAAACTCTGTTCGGTTCCAACATCATATCTATATTCTTCCTTCCCGTGTCCATAATCCATATCTTAATACTTTTTTAAAGTTCGTTAATTTTGTAATAGTTTTTATCGCTAGAGGGAGGATGTTAAATACTTATATAGAGAAATATTGCAAATTTCTTTGTCCAAAAGTTATTTTAGTTGTAGATTGGTGGAATCTAAGTTCTAATGAAGATCTTGTGAATTGATCACAGTTATATGCAAAGTTATATTTTGAATTTACTTGTTACAAAGACATTAAATTCAGGACATTAAAAACATAATCAATAGGAGTTCTGATGGGGCTATAAGAAAAAAATATCAAAATTTTCTTTTGAGTTTATGATAACTGCTTTATAGGTGAATTGCATGAACTTACCCATCCAATAAGGCCATATTGTAGATGAGATTGGACTAAGACGTAATACATTTTAATTAATTGTTCTTTATCTAAAATGTTTCTAATTGTTTTGAAAAAAATATGTTAGTAACCGGTTAAAGTAAGTCTGGTATATCCTCTAACACTTTTTATTGACGACAATAGCTTCAATAAAAGGAGGTTCTCGCTTAAAAATGTTAAAAATATATATATTTATTATACCTGCCAACGTCATTGTGAAAGAAATTCATAAAACCCACCTATACATTTTTTCTCACATGAGAATAAAGTATTATACCGAAATAGCATTACACATTGACATTTGACATCTAGCACACAATGAGACATGGCTCGGAGCACATCGGCACTTTTGTCTCTGACTTCGCAAGAAATGATTTAATTTAGAAAGAGTAAATCAATAGAAATCAGTATCTGTTAGTTTAATATTGCGTCGCCTTTTGATTTACGCACCAAAAGAACGATACGACTTCTGTGTGGGATCATCTGACGTCACAAATCTTGGAATGTTGCTGAAAATTTTTTTTTTTTCATTCAGAAGAAAGTATGTCGTCGCCAATAACACGACAACCCGGTCTTTGAAAATATGAAATAATCGTTACAATTAATATCAAGGTGAACTTTCTCGAGTTTAATTAATAATTACTGCATTTTCCGCTTTTATTTGTTCTTCGGGAAAATTTTAATTCATTATCGGCATGCAAAAGGTCAGTCCTCATCAGAAATCAAAAGCCCTAAATCTCATTAACCAAAAGTTTGGGAAAATCGCACTTTTGGAATGGAGATGTTGATCGAAAATGTTTATGTGACGTATTTTAGAGACAAAACTATAAAAAGAGTGGCATTTCGGGCCTTCATAGAAAAGGTCGTTCAATTTGTTGTCAGTTGTCTTTTAAAGGATAGAAGAAAAAAAAATTCATCGATTTGCTCCTTTGGCAGAGAAGCAATTTTTTTTGAAAATTGCCTGGATATTTTTCGGGGATTTAACAAGTTTTTATAGTTTATAGATTACGAAAGAGTTTATTTTTTAATGAGGAGGGTGATTTGGTTACAATTCCTCGGTGCTCTGTAATTATAATTACTTACTTTATTAACTTCCTTGACTACCAATTCGGAGGTGTCGGGTTTGAATCCCGGAGTTATTATTCGATAAAATTGTGTTCTTTCATAATTTGTTCATTTAAAATAATATGTAGTATATTCGCGGAACGTTCCAGAGTGGTAGATACTGACAGTATCGCCCTGGTGAAAGTCCATCATTCGGAACCAAAGCATTGCTTGAAATGGCTTTAGCCGGGTTTGGTGACCAGATCAAAACAGCCAGGAACCTGAAACCCACCTTCCTCTCCCCCATCTTTTTAACGTCCTGAATACCTTCAACATACCCCAATTGGTGATTCCATAGTCTGACTGGCTCAAGAGATGGTTGGGAGCAGCTGGGACTCTTGTATGGTATCACATAAAATAAAATAAACTATTACTCGCAAACCGATTTTTAGTTTCTTTGTCACTGTTTTACAGAAGATTGTGTAATATTACAGTGTACCATAGCTGTCGGGGTAAAGGTGGACTATACATAAATTTGTCACTGTTTTAGAGAAGATTATGTAATATTACAGTGTACCATAGCTGTCGGGGTAAAGGTGGACTATACATAAATTTGTCACTGTTTTAGAGAAGATTATGTAATATTACAGTGTACCATAGCTGTCGGGGTAAAGGTGGACTATACATAAATTTGTCACTGTTTTAGAGAAGATTATGTAATATTACAGTGTACCATAGCTGTCGGGGTAAAGGTGGACTATACATAAATTTGTCACTGTTTTAGAGAAGATTATGTAATATTACAGTGTACCATAGCTGTCGGGGTAAAGGTGGACTATACATAAATTTGTCACTGTTTTAGAGAAGATTATATAATATTACGGTGTACCATAGCTGTCGGGGTAAAGGTGGACTATACATAAATTTGAGAACTCAATTAACGTAGACATGGTTTAGTCAGTGATCTGAGTTAGGAGTATATTGGTGAGGAGATTATTACTGGTAATCTGGGCAAGGTAGGTACCGAAGGGGACTATTTCCTCCAAGAATTTATTTCCCCGTTTAGAATGAGACGCTCATGGAAAAAGGATATCTGAATGACTGTATATCGTACTGTAAAAAAAAATTGTGTACAGTGTCAGGGAATATTTATCCCTTTTCCTGTGGGACCTGTGGTTAGAGGTGCATAAATGTGGAGGTAATCTTCTCTACCCAGTGAGCGGGCTGCCTATTGCTACTGTAGGGCTTTAACTGAAAGACTAGTGAAAACTTCGTATCACCAAAAAAAAATTAAAGAACTACGGAACAACAAAGAAATGTTTTTAACCTTTTCGTGTGTCCTCATCATATTCATCACAATAAAGAAAATCACTATATTCGTCATGATTTAGTTTTCTTAATTTTCTTCACACAAAATGAACATTATTCATTCCGCCGATGAGTTCGGAGGACCATTACATCTAGTAGGGCTTTGATTTATTTACAGCTGATTATTATCAGCATTGTTCAGAAGTCGTTATCGTCCCCTTTGATTGGTAATAGGTTTAGGGCGGGTTCATTTAAAAAGAACTTGCTCAAAAGAAGTTTGGTAGCTGTGGCCAATCTGTGGGCAAAAGTTATTTCTAGAGCAACGGTTTGGGGGGGGAGGTTACGGGTTTGAATCCGCCTTTCGTACTACCCAATACTAGATTGAATTATATAATCAGGATATTGTTTATTTATTTATTTGTAACAAACGAACAGCTTTTAATACAAATATATGTGGAAGATTTCCTGCATCCTCGAGTTTTGTCGTCGGCTCATAAAGCTGAGTGATGCGTAACTCATCTTATTAATATTACTCAAAAATATTATGTGTTTTTTAGTACTCAATTTTAAACCTATTTTTTTCCTCATAGCACCAACCAGTGGTTATCAAACACATATACATAATTGTTTACTCTATAATATTTGTTGTCAGATTGACTCTCCTAAAACGGGATCTGTTTCTACTCAGCCAGGCAAAGCTTTTTTAAATTTTGTTGTTAAATAATGTGTGTTTCAAAAAATAAATATTATTATTATTAAAGGAAGTTTAACTAAAGGTAAGCCAACAAAGTTTCTTGTGGTAACCGTAGTTAAATACAGATTTTTTATTTATTTATGAAGCCAACAAGATAAAGAAAAAACGAAATGAGAAGGAAGGGGGGGGGGGGAGATAGGATCGGAACAGGGGATGCTCTCGATACATTTTATACTCGTGCATCAATTTGTGGTCTTACGTATTACTTCTGTATGATATTTTGAAAGGGTATTGTATATCGTATTGTAATTTTTTTGTGTACAGTGCCAGGGAACATTTCTCCCTCTTCCTGAGTCTACTGTGGTTAGAGGTGCATACATGTGGAGATAAACTTATCTACCCAGTGAGCGGTCTGCCTATCGCTACTGTAGGGCTTTTATTTAATTTTATTTCAAAGAATTATAAAAGAAGTGCCACTAACACAAAACTGTGCTTTATGTGTTAGCGGCACTTGCTGATAGCAATTTTATATTTAAGCCCGCTCACTAAGGTAATGGAGGGTGTAAGATAGAGATGGAGGGGGTCGGTGTTGGAAAATGGGTATTGTGAATAATGCCGATATTGTGAAAAAAATGTGGTTTGTTGTATTGTTAAATTATTTTCCATAGGGCCTCCTGTGTGCAGATAATGTCAACAAAAAAAATGAGCACAAATAAAATTAACTTGGCACATTTCAAGAGTTGAAACCTCATGCGAATATATAAAATTTACTACGTTTCGTGCTACAAGTCCTTTGTTGATTATCGGTTGAACACATTGTTAGTAGAGACGTTCGATTCAAATATAAGTAGAATCCTTATCCTTTTCGACTGTAGAAGAGAATCTTTGTAAAATACATTTTACGCTTAGTAAACGCGATGCCAATTATTATTTTGATTTTTCTGGGTTGTGTTAGAAATATTGACCAAGAAGAACTAAGCTGAGATTCTAACAGTAATTTTAATCTGACATATTGTGGGAGACCAACAAATAGTGGGAAAATCCGACTGCCATAAATCCGAATCCACCGACTTGTTCTCTCGTAAATGGTTTTCAAAAAAATCATTTTAACTAACTAACTATCACGCCGTTTCCCCGCATGGGTAGGCAGATATGACGGACCGCCAAACAACTCGATATTGGCATACACTTCTTGCTTCATTCACATTCATACATCGTCTCATTCATTCTCTTCTATTATTCCGACTTCTGACATGGCCCGACTCAAGTGTTTGATTCTCTTGATCCCGGCTTCTTCTTCCATTAACATTCGTGTCATATATTCTTCTTACACCCCTTTCTTCATTGATTTGCTCTACATGCCCAAATAATCTAAGCGTCCCTTTCTTAATCTTACTAATTACGGTTATATCAGCCTTGAATCTTTACGAATCTCAATATTTTTCACACGATCATACATGGTTTTACCACACATTCCCCTCAGAGATCTCATTTCTAAGGCATTCAGTTTAATTTCATCCTTCCTCTGCCAATTCCATGCTTCACTGCTACACATCAGGGTTGGTGTCAGCACTCCATTGTGGACTGCTAGCTTCGCTTCTTTGCACAACTTTTTGTTAGCCCCAACCTCGTTCAGTCCTCCGTTAATAGAGTTTCCTGCATTCACCCTTCTTTCAATATCCCAATCAGTTTTTCTATCTCTCGTAAACATACTTCCCAAATATACAAACCCATCGACCTGCTCCAAGTATTCATGATTCACAACTATATTCCGCACTGTTTTCGTAATCTCTCTTTCAAACACCATGGCTTTCGACTTAATGTATAAAATTTAATTTTATTCACAATATTCACTGAACATTCTCAACTTTTCGGCACGAAATAAATTATTTAATTTACACTTTAGCAAATGAAATATTAAGTTTTATGCTATTGAGAGGCTTCAATGTATTGGAAAAGGATGTATAAATCTTTGAACAAAATCGTATTATTTACAATATTTACTGGAAACACAAATTCAAGAGAGTATTTTGTAATTATCTGTAAAAACATTAACTTTTGGTGGAAATTTGTATCCTACTCGGTGCGGGGAGGGAGGGAGGGTGGAGTGACGGGCAGGATTTCTTATTCGAAACCATGCTATAAACATAATAAAGAACTCCTGTCCAATTTTTTTATTATCAATAATGACGTCCAAACTTAAATACCAGTATATTTCTTTTTTTCTGAAGTTAATTTTCATAGTTAAAATAATTTTCAAATTTTCAATTTTTCAAAGCCCGCCAAAATGCTCCAAATCTATGTCCGGTCGGTTTTTAACAGTATTGAGATTAGAATGTCAAACGTCAAAACAAGGACGAGCTTTACCCTATATACGTTTATATTCTATTCGTTGTAATCCATAACTAAACATTAATAATAAAAATTATGTACATTTTATAAACTTTTACTCAAAGAATAATAATATTGATTTGATTGATTACATTATCATAATATCCGTATTCATAATTGGTTTACTCATGAATACTATAATTTTTTTCATTAATAATAGTTTATTTTTATATTGAACAACAATTACGAGCTTAAAATCATCCAAATTAATTTAAAATTTCGCCGAAACTAAAAAAATTACATACTTAAAATACAAAAATGTCCATACGAATCCTAAAATAGAATGCGCGCATGACGTTAGATGTTCCAAATGCAATGGTATCAAAATAACAAAGGACGAGATAATTTTTTATTCACTTTTAAATAACGATTTATAAATTCTACGTAAAATTAAATATAATAAAAGTTACATATTCAGAATCATCATTTTCTGATTTAAATAAGTATATATTCTTAAATTCACTATATTTTTACTGGAGTTCCTTATTAGCGCAGCTGGGAGATCGTAACCGTCTTCGGACCCTCATATTCGGTTTTTCTTTCTTTAAAATACGATGAATGCAAAAAAAATTCGGCAAACTTAGCACATATAATCTGCAGCTATAAGCCAGGTAACATCGATTGCCATCATGGGTGCAGGAAGGATAATATCTATAGTGTTATGTACAATATACATACAAAGTATTTATAACTTTTGGAGGCATTAATAAACCGCCGGTTTTTTATTGTTGAAGCGATCAATATAACTCCTTATTACGGGCGGCTGTCGTTCTTAGGGATTATCTTCTGTCCAATATCTATCAAGCTGCCGTAAATCTACTCAATTATGGTCACCGCTCGAGAAACTTTACGTCCGAGGCGCATTACGGATACGGCTACGGCTACGGCTACGGCTACGGCTACGGCCCCCTACTTCCCAGAGAATCTTGTTTTTCTCCCCTTCAAGAATTAATGATCGGCGTATTCGCATCGTTCATATCAGACTTTTCAAAGGGATAAAACAAATGGATTATATATTGCTATGAATTGACAACGGTCGCATACGAAAATACTAGATACAAGAGCCATGGGATTTATAACGCCAATGCAGAACATCTTCTGTTGTTCATCACACGTTTCATACTATTCAGCAGGAAGTACACATCATTATCTACATACAATAAGGAACTCCAGGACATTTTTTATATTTTTTATTATCAATCACGACGTTCATACATAAATACCAGAATATTTCTAAAGTCAGTTATCATAGTTAAAATAATTTACAAAGTTTCAATTTTTCAAAGGCCGCCAAAACGCTCCGAATCTATGGCCGGTCGATTTTGAGGTTAGAATTTCAAATGCCAAAATTAGTATAAGCTTTACCGTACATAATTTTATATTGTATTCATAGTAAACCATAACTTAATATAAGTAATAACATTATGTACCTTTCTAGAAACTTTAACTCAAATAATAATAATAGTATTGAGTGTTAATTGTTTTTGTGTTTAATTCGTAGAACTCCATTTAATGTACGTCGCATTTAGTAATGTTATTATTAAGTTCTGAAAGTAATTTTAGGCAGATTAAAAATTACATTGAACGCCGGAACAGCTGTCACAATAATAAAAACTAAAAATACTTGCAGAAAGAAGATATAAGATTATTAAATTTGATTTACGTTAAATTTCAAAAAAGATAAAATAGTGCTGAGCATTAACATTACTAAAATATCCATATTAACAAATTGGTTTGCTCATGAATACTCTATTTTATCATATTAATAACAGTTTTTTTTATAATGAACAATAATTATAAAGCTCAAAATCAGAAAAATTAAGTTCAAATTACACTAAAGTTAAAAAATATATATATTTAAAATACAAAACAAAACCGAAACTCACGTGACGCCAGATGTTCCAAATGCAATGATACCAACATAAAAACTTATTTTGACAAGATGATTATTTATGCACTTTTAAATAACGATTTATAAATTCTACGTATAATTATAAATAATAAAGATTACATATTTAGAATCTTCGTTTGCTGATCTATATGAATATGTATTTTTAATGTGTTTACATTTTTCACTGGAGTTCTTTACTTGTTCAATAACATCATCGAAAGGAAACGAAGTAGGTACCGGCCCGATTACATTATAAATGAGCGAATCTAGTGGTTCCTGCACACTTCATTTTATTTTTAATATCTTCCCTCTCTTTTTTACATTTTTCACTGGAGTTCCTTATTTCTTCAATAACATTATCGAAAGGAAAGTTTTGCACGACGAAGTAGGTACCGGCCCGATTACATTATAAATGAGCGAATCTAGTGGTTCCTGCACACTTCATTTTATTTTTAATATCTTCCCTCTCTTTTTTAAATTTTTCACTGGAGTTCCTTATTTCTTCAATAACATTATCGAAAGGAAAGTTTTGCACGACGAAGTAGGTACCGGTCCGATTACATTATAAATGAGCGAATCTAGTCGTTCCTGCACACTTCATTTTACTTTTAATATCTTCCCTCTCTTTTTTACATTTTTCACTGGAGTTCCTTATTTCTTCAATAACATTATCGAAAGGAAAGTTTTGCACGACGAAGTAGGTACCGGTCCGATTACATTATAAATGAGCGAATCTAGTCGTTCCTGCACACTTCATTTTACTTTTAATATCTTCCCTCTCTTTTTTACATTTTTCACTGGAGTTCCTTATTTCTTCAATAACATTATCGAAAGGAAAGTTTTGCACGACGAAGTAGGTACCGGCCCGATTACATTATAAATGAACGAATCTAGTGGTTCCTGCACACTTCATTTTATTTTTAATATCTTCCCTCACTTTTTTAAATACTACCCCATCAGCCCTTCTTTAATACAAGCGGGGTTAAGATGAAAAGGGAAGAATTAGTTATTGATTTACCAACAAGATACGAAGCCCTTCAGGAGTTTGAAAATGCCGGATCATCGACCACCCCCTCGAGGGGTTGCTATCGATGAACCACAAAGGGTAATCATCTCTTGGGTAATTATCTCAATCATTTTTTTGTAATTTTAGAGGGAGTTCAGAGTTTAAAAAATGCAACAAAAAACCTTTTTACAGTTGTAGAGTATTTTAAGAAAACAATTTTTATGTTGTATAATTAAAAAAAAAATGATGCAGTTTTATGAATAATTAAAAATAATGAATTCTGTTTATGGTAAATAACGTTTTTAGTGTTGTGCGGAAATACAGAAACTAAAAAACATTCTTTAATATTTCTATTTTTGAAACTGATAATAAATACATGGTGGAATTCCATTATAATGATATAATAACACACATATGAAACTTATTTACACTTTTATTTTATTTCTCCGTGACCAGTTTCAGCTTGTTAAAGCCATCTTCAGACTGTTTTGCTTCAGACTTCAGACCAGTCTGAAGATGGCTTTAACAAGCTGAAACCGGTCACGGAGAAATAAAATTAAAGTGGAAATAAGTTTCATATGTGTGTTATTATATCATTAAGAAACATTCATTTGAACATTTTATAGAATTCCAAATATATTTATATTTAGTTCTTAAGTAGATACCTACTTGTGCTTTAAATTTTGAAAATATTCTAACCGAAAAAACCTTATTCTTTTAAAATGTAATGTGTGGCTTACCAGAGTGGTATGTCTATGGGTTAACCTAAATACAACATGGGGGGGTTCAATGTTTTTCATACTATTTTAGAAACGTTATAGAAACAGTTTTTCGTATCGGATTTCATTAAAATTACTTAAAATCTTTCCGTCACTAAGAAGCACAGACTGTGCTATTTTTAGCGAAATCGGTGCGGTAATTTTCAAAGACAGACAAAGATTAATTTTTATCTGTGATCTCTAATGTGTATTTCAGAAAGAAAATAAATCTTGCTTAGGCACAAACAGATTTTCGGTTTTATAGTTAAATGCCTCGAAGGAATTTAAATCCGGATATTCGTAACGGAAAACATGCGATCATAGTACATCCATATTCGTAAAGGAAAATATTGTTGTATAACCGAAATATGTTAACATCTCCAGTTTTCTTAGGAGACACCATATTTATTTTCAAGACAAATGAACGAAATTTAATATCTTCGTAAACATTTTCAATCCACTTCTTTAAGATGGCTGCTTGTGTAGTTGCGTAGGTATTGCAGAGTTCACACCCTCGCTGACATGTTACCCACAAATGTTTATGAGGCGTAACGAAATAATAATATAGTTAAATAATATTTGTTAAATCGTAGGTAAAATTAATTAAAAATGATATTTTATGCAATTTTAAATGGATAAAGATGTCAGCGTGTTATAAACTAAATATAAATAGGTATATTAAAAGGACTTTTTAGGTCGTTAATGAAAATATTGCAATGGAATTCCTTCAGTAACTCGAACTTCAACTTCGAAAAAGTAAATGCTATGCGATTGTGACACTGTTGCAGAGATTCTTGCTTTTACTGTATCGTATGACGGCGGCAAACTTGTTGAAAATAGTTTGAACCACTATCGGTGTGCACAAATACATTCAAACGTGCTCTCCTTAAATAATTTGCCTGTACACGCACGACACAAATAGCCCAATGGATATCAGTGAAAAGAAGGCTTAGTAATATCGCACACAAAAATATTTTTGTTCTCGCGAAAGAGAAATCTTACGTGACGACCTTCATGGTGTACTGGTCTACATATTTTACTCTGCGTTAGGATAATGCGGGTTTGTTTAATGTATTATCATCACAATGTTGTTCGATTGCGGACCATATCTCCAATAACCGTCACTATGGTCACCCCGAATATTGAAATGGTAGGTCTCCGAAGAAAAGTATTTACAGGTAAGGATATGAATACACGAAGCCGCCATTCAGATATAGCCACAGGATCACGCGAACGTCACGTCTCGACACTAAATGGTTTTGCCGTGTAACGGTACAAAAGGCAAGCTCAAAGCTCTCCAAGCTACAAATCAAATCACAGGTGAGGATGAATGAAGTAGAAATGATATTAGTAAAAACATCATGATGTTATTTAAAACCTTCCACAATGCGACTCCAAATATAACTTTTGCCCTAAGAAATAAACGTTAGCACCCTCTGTGCAGAGTTTTTGCATCATGGTGTTGTTAGGTTATATTAAACGTGATTTTTCAGGGTTAGCTTTGGCACGTACCTGCTATTTTGCCTACCAAAGACATTGCAAAACTGTCGATAAATTACTGATGAACGATAAATTCACTGAAAGTGTAAAGCAGATCAATAGATTAACCCATAATATCCCCACAAAAACCATAATAACCAGATCTACATAAATTTAATTTGTTTGCCAAGATAAATAAAACATACGTACGCACTGTCAAACAAAAAAATGTTCTTAGTAGTAAAATCATCCGATTGGTTGAAAAAAAAAATTATAATTTTTTGCATTTTAACTATGTAACGATTTCTAGACATTTTGCTTGAAGAGCTTTATCCACTATGTACTTTTTTATTATATTTTATTACTATGCTACCGGCTACAACACATCCGTGACATTCATCAGCGCTCTTAAAACAAAGTTAAATTAAGCAAGCACAGAAATAATTGGACATTATTAATATACTCTTCGAGCAATACATTAGAATTGATTAATATAGTACAAATAAGATTTAAAAAATTTGCCAATAATTTTACTGGGGCAATGAAAATAAAGGTTCCAAAATTAAACGAAACTTATCTAATACTTCACTGGGTTCACCACAGTTTGACAATTCCTTCCAAATTCTAAACTGTAGCGAAACAGAAAAAAAATGATTACGAAATCTGTATTTGAATGTAGGCAACAATATTAGCTACATTATACCTGTACCTTTATTTACAAATCACACACCACAAAGCCATTCGATGTCGGGGTAGTTCGCAGTAATAACATTGAACTGTCATTAGTCATTTCTCAATCGTTTTGTTTTCATTCCTTGTTATATTCTTATAAAACCTATTGAAAACTGTTCTGTGTTGTTCCTTGAGGATTCTTTTCCACATTGATTACCCGGGAGCTTTTTCTCTTCGCTAAATTAACAGATAAGCCTCCCTACCTAACTGTCATTTTTCTTGTTTTTGTTGAATTTTATTTCTTTCTTTCTTTCTTTGAAGCAGAGAATGGACGGTTACCTCGAGAGGGTTTCCTCTTGGGGTAAGAATAACTTCGTCGTATTTAATGTCATAAAAACCCAATCATGTCTGATCACGTCTAAAAGGGATCGAATATCAATATAGTATTTAATGGAAGCAATCTTCCCAACAAGCCCTCCATTGATATGCTTGGTCTAACCTTAAGTGACCAGCACAGGTACGGGGTCTCCATCGAAGTCAGAGTAAAGTTAGACTGTCAGAAGCCGGGCGTATTGTACGGAGCCCGCAGATACTTTAATAGTACACAACTGCTGACCCTGTACAAATCGCAAGTGCGCCCCACTGTAGAATTTGCCATCCACCTCTGGTCCCAAAATATCTGAAAAAACCCATGACTGTGCAGAAACGGGTGGTTCGTTTGATAGATTCGCCTATCTTAATAAACGGACTGCAATCTTTGGAGCACAGATGTCAGGTGGGAATGCTGTCCTTGTTCTACCGGTATTTTAATGGAAGATGCTCTGAGGAACTAGCGCCATTGACCTCTTCGCCACGGCGCATGGTCGAGAAACACGCCAAACACGCGCCCAATATTTGTATATGGTTGAAATTTGTCACCTGAGAATGGGTTGGTTTTATAAACTCGTTTTTGTGTTCAACAGCTCGGCTGTGTAATGATCTGCCGGCCTCTGTGTTTCCTCCATCCTACAACATGGGTCTCTTCAAGACCCAAGTTCGCTCCTTCCTATCCTCTAAAGGACCCTCCACACAGTATACCCAAAGATGAAATAGGCCTTGATGAAAATTACTTCCCTCAGGGGCTCCTATGTGGAGTTACTGTAAAAAAAATTGTGTTAGCAAGGAATCGATATCGCCTCGGAGGTTCTTCCTAGTCTCACAAAAAAAAAAATATATATAATTTTTAACTCGTGTACGGTATCTCTACGATAGCACTGAATGGAAAATGGTTGGTACTTCAGCCGGATGTCAGACCTCCGTATCCGCTGTCTGACGCCGTTTCCGGTGCATACCCCATCCCAACTTTGTAAGGTTCACCTTCTCGTTTAAATATTAAATAGGAAAATGAATTCCCGTCATTCTGCTATAAGTTCATTAAGTAACAGTGTACACTAACTAACAGTGTACATACAGTGTACACGTACAGTGTACACAGTAGAAAAATCCTAAACATTTCACAATAAGAGATTATTTGAAAACACTTTCTTCTTTTTTTTCGTCACACGTATGTTGATTTATTGATAGAAAGGGAAGACCTTAGGACTAGAGAAGAAAGCTAATGTCGGTGATTCAATCAGAAGAATGTGCTAGTCAGTTAATCAAAAACAAACTGTGATGGATTCCGACATATTCTTTGATACATGCAGTACTTTTAGTAGAAAATTGAAACAGTTAACAAATAAAAAAAAAATTAATACTTCGAGGAACGCTGTTTATACACCAAATTGTTACTACACATACATAATTAGCGTCACTTCAATTTTACACAATTTGCATGTGTTTAAATTAAAGGTTAAATCTCTTCAATGGATTGTTATTCATTTTATGGCGTCATCATTAAAAAAATTAAAATTTATTTTGTAATCACCACTTTATTAATATATACATATCTACATGTCTCGAAAGAGGTTTTTTTATATGAATACCACACAAGAGTCCCAAACTGCTCCCAACCTTCTGGAGCCAGTGAGACTATGGCATTTCCAATTGGGGAATGTTGCGAGGTTGAAGGTATTGGGGAAGGGAAGGAGAAGGGGAAGAGGAAGGTGGGGAAAAGGGGAAACACCTGGCTATTCAGATCTGGTCACCATTTCAAGCAACGTTTCAATTCTGAATGGTGGTCTTTCACCAGGGCGATACTGAGAGTATCTTCCATTCTGGAACGTGCGCAAATATACTATATTTATTTTTAAATGAATTAATTGTGAAACAACACAAATCAATTAAATAAAAATTACTCGCGCACGCCGGGATTTGAACCCGCGACGTAGTCGACAGCCTTACCCGTCGACCATGGAGGCCGTCAAATGCTTTCTTCATCAGGAATATATAGAATACTAAAAAATAATAATGTCAAATATAGACAAATAATAGATTAATGATAATACGGTAATGTATATTCTTACATTATTGGGATTCCTTAATTTCAAAGTCTTGTAAATTATTTGAGGGCTTACCTTTACTATTAATGTGAAGAATATTGATCCCCATATTTTTATAAAAAACTGTGATTGTTTGAAAAATATGATGAGCGAAATCGGAAAAAAATATTATTTTTAACGTATCTTATGTGTTCTTTGATGCTAATATCGAAATCACGACTTGTTTTAGTATTAAATAAAAATGTCCAATATTGTCTCAATTTTCTTTCTAACATGCATCATTGGCAGAATTTACAAAGTTCTGCCTGATTTTAGTAGATAACCTCCGCTTATGAAAATCCCGTAATATTTATTTATTTGTTTAGTTATATGCCCATCTGAGCTTCTACGTGTATTTTAGAACATAATGTAAATAGCTATCAAAAATTATAAGTACATATAAGTTTGTACCAAAATATAATGAATATTTTTTTTAAATGTTTAACAGTGATATAAAATAGAAAACTAAAACAATATTATAACGCAAATCACTAACGCCATATTATCCAAGCTACACTACTACATATTGTAGGATTCATCAAAGTCCTGGTATAGATGACGCTTTATTGTATAAATGGCGTCAGCAATACCTCCAAACTTGTTGCCCAGATCACGCATGATATTCGTTAATGAATAAGACTGATAGTTGGTTGTTTACAAAACCATGCTGGAAAAAAAAGTTCCGTTTGTTAAGATGGGTGAATCTATCAAACGGACCGCCCGATTCTGCACAGAATCAAGGGTTTGTATAGTATATCATGCTTGTATACAGCGTACCTCTTACTAATTGTTTTTATCCTTTGTCCCCAGCTCAGCAGCATGTCTCCCCGCAACCTCCTCCTCGCCCTGGGGCTGGTCCTCCTGGTGACGTCCTTGGCGCTGGTCTCCGCAGACTCGGACGATGCCAACATGGCCGATGCCCTGAAGATACTGCAGCAGCTGGACCGTTACTACTCTCAGGTCGCCAGGCCGAGGTCAGTCAACCACTCCCCTACTCCATCGGTTCAATTGGTCTGTTAATTTTAACCATTACGGTGAATTAGGTATCAAATATCTTTCAGCTACATAAAATAACGTTCCTTATTCATTTTCGGGTCACCCTTTTCTAGTCCATTTAAAAAAGGGTTGGGGACCTTTCCCCTTAGATAAGAAATTTGTGGGCAATTTATAAATTACGATAAATAATTGTCTCCCTTTTCCACGTTAAAATAGACTTGAATCTTGCTTACTATTTAAAATGATTGTGGTACAATTTGGTTATGGCGTAATACTACACCTTATTTTCAAAATGAACCTCGCAAAAATCGTAAATAAATGAAGGGCATCCAATTCCTGGAAACGTATCGCATTGTTCGCGTTCATTGTTCATGTAATAAAATACAGACGACCGAGTTTCCTTTGCGTCAGACGCTTGTTTCTGTTTTTTCAAATAACAGATATGACTTCTCAATATGGAGAATAAGTTGATTTTTTAAAGAATACCAAATTCACTGTAATACGAACGAAATATGTTTACTGTTATGATTACTTAGGCGTTTGAAAAGCTGCGAACAATCATAATATAATACATATTGTCAATTTAATTTTATTCAAATATTTATTATCACCACATATTTTTAGATTTTACATTGATTTGAGGCATATTTGGAACATTGTGAAGTAATCAGTAGAGCACAGAGCACATTTGCTTGTTTTTAAGCCTGTTTAATGATAAAACTATTTTGTTTGGTAAAGGTTACAGTAGTTCAAACAACTTATTGGTGTAAATTTATTGTGATCGCAATGCTTTTAACTCTCTGATTTAGATAAAACTGTGGCATGCGTTAAAATGACAGTTTTTACATTTTAGTAGGTAGGTTTGTGTGAACAAAAATGTTAAAAAATAATTAAACTCCACAAAATTTAAGATCAGGTATTTTTTTTAAACTTTCTATATTTTCGGATGTGTTTGGACAAGTTCGTTTTCCAATCGTTTGAATTGAGCCGCCGCCAATGGTTCTGAATTAATGTACGTATTTATTCAATTATTTCCCCCCTTAGGGCTTCCTGTGTGAAGTTACTGTAAAAAAAACACCAGGGTTATTATTATATTAGTATTACAGGGTTATATTATTATTACAAGTTCATTTTCGAGAACAACGCTAAAACAAACAAAAAAACATGTGGCTTTGCTATAGCCTCAAATACAGTTTTCTTTATCCACATTTAAGGTTACAGTAATTTATCGATAAATGCGTATGATAGATTTATTATATGAGGGTGAATCTTAGTTATGAAGCAGATAGCATGTTTATTTATCTTAAAATTTCCTCGAACTATGAATTCTTGCGTTAAGAAATTTGTACAATTATTTCGGTGTAGAATTTTTATGACGACGCAACTATTTTCAGTTCGCGACGATATTCTCAACGTGATTCATGCAGATTTCAGTTTACATTTTCATACCTACCGGCGGTTTTTTTTTCAATAAAAAGATATTTAATTATTTCATATCATTAGAGACAAATGTATCTTTATGTTTTTGTTGAAACATATACCAAAAGAAAACATACCAGAAAATATAAATGTCTAATAACGAGAAGACGGTGTAACATGTACCACAAGAAAACATCCCAAAAATATAAGTAATCTAATAACGAGAAGACAAGGTGTAACATGTATACAAAGAAACATCCCAAAAAATATAAATGTCTAATAACGAGAGAGACAGATTGTGGCTGCTGTACCACAAGAAAACATCCCAAAATATAAATGTCTAATAACGAGAAGGTGATTGTAACATGTACCACAAGAAAACATCCCAAAAATATAAATGTCTAGCCAACGAAGACAGTGTAACATGTACCTGAAAACATCCCAAAAAATATAAATGTCAATAACGAGAAGACAGTTGTAACATGTACCACAAAGAAAACATCCCAAAAATATAAATGTCTAACGAGAAGACAGTGTAACATGTACCACAGAAAACATCCCAAAAATATAAATGTCTAATAACGAGAAGAAGACAGTTGTAACATGTACCACAAGAAAACATCCCAAAAAATATAAATGTCTAATAACGAGAAGACGGTGTAACATGTGCCACAAGAAAACATCCCAAAAAATATAAATGTCTAATAACGAGAAGACGGTGTAACATGTACCACAAGAAAACATCCCAAAAAATATAAATGTCTAATAACGAGAAGACGGTGTAACATGTACCACAAGAAAACATCCCAAAAAATATAAATGTCTAATAACGAGAAGACGGTGTAACATGTACCACAAGAAAACATCCCAAAAAATATAAATGTCTAATAACGAGAAGACGGTGTAACATGTGCCACAAGAAAACATCCCAAAAAATATAAATGTCTAATAACGAGAAGACGGTGTAACATGTACCACAAGAAAACATCCCAAAAAATATAAATGTCTAATAACGAGAAGACGGTGTAACATGTGCCACAAGAAAACATCCCAAAAAATATAAATGTCTAATAACGAGAAGACGGTGTAACATGTGCCACAAGAAAACATCCCAAAAAATATAAATGTCTAATAACGAGAAGACGGTGTAACATGTGCCACAAGAAAACATCCCAAAAAATATAAATGTCTAATAACGAGAAGACGGTGTAACATGTGCCACAAGAAAACATCCCAAAAAATATAAATGTCTAATAACGAGAAGACGGTGTAACATGTACCACAAGAAAACATCCCAAAAAATATAAATGTCTAATAACGAGAAGACGGTGTAACATGTGCCACAAGAAAACATCCCAAAAAATATAAATGTCTAATAACGAGAAGACGGTGTAACATGTACCACAAGAAAACATCCCAAAAAATATAAATGTCTAATAACGAGAAGACGGTGTAACATGTACCACAAGAAAACATCCCAAAAAATATAAATGTCTAATAACGAGAAGACGGTGTAACATGTACCACAAGAAAACAACCATATAAACAGAAAATATACATGTCTAACAACAAGCTAGTATAACGAACGGCTTATGAAAAATATTTTTAATTAGCTGGAAGATTATTGGGAATCCTTAAAACTCGAGCAAGCTCTTCATATTAATTGGTTTCCGAAGGGTTGATGGGGGTCAAAAGGTCAAAATTTAAGGAATGTACATCTCGTGTCTTGCTTCCGATATACCAATTGAAAGAGGGAACTTTGATTAATTTTCAAATCAGAATGTCTATTCCGTGCTTAAATGTGTACTTGTTTACTAAACTATTATTCAAAATGAACATTTTATCATAAGCAAAGACGACGGGATGGGGGAATTTCAAATTAAACGCATACCGCATGCTCTCAAAAACAAGTTCACTTTCTACAAACTGAACTCTCTAAAGTATTTATTTGTTCAAAGAAACCAGTTAATTTGTGTACATTATTTTTTTTATACTGTTTTGTATCATGATGAGGAAAGCTTCGCTTTCGAAACGTGTTGATATTTGTGTATTAAAAACAGAGGTGTAAACAAAGAAATTCTTATAATTTATTAGTTAATTTGTGGTATTAGGAAAAAATAGAATCATTTGATCAACATTATTGTGGAAATCGGACCCAATGAGGAACTCCGGTCCAATTTTTTAAAATTTCTTTTAATCAATAATGATGTTCAAACTATAATACCAGAATATTTCATTTTTTTTCTAAAGTTAGTTATCATAGTTAAAATAATTATCAAAGGTTCAATTTTTCAAAGACCGCCAAAATGCTGCAAATCTATGGCCGGTCGGTTTTGAAATTAGAATGTCAAATGTCGAAATAAGGATGAGCTTTACAGTATATAATTTTATATTCAATTCATAGTAAACTATAACTAAAAATAAGTAATAACATTATGTGCCTTTTTAGGAACTTTAACTCGAAGAATAATAATATTATTGACCAATAAAATTATCAAAATATCCATATTGACAATTGGTTTGCTCATAAATAATCTAATTTCTGTGATTATTAATAGTTTTAACAATTGTGGAGCTTAAAATCACCCAATTTAAATTTTTTGCCAAAACTAAAATGATACGTTTTTAAAATACAAAACAAAATCGAAAAATATTTTTTTTCATACTAATCCAAAAACAGAATACACACGTAAAATCAAATGTTCCAAATACAATGGTACCAACATAACAATTTGTTTTGATGAGCCAATTTTTCATTCGCTTTTAAATAACGATTTATAAATTCTACGTATAATTATATAAAATAAAAGTTGTATATTCAGAATCGACGTTCGCTATATCTAATCGACGTTATGATGATGAGGAAATTATTAGTCATAATATTTTTCACTTGAGTTCCTTATTGTTTTGTTTATGAATACTCTAATTTACATCATTAATAATAGTTTTTTATATTGAATAACAATTAAATATCTCAAAGTCACCCAAATTAAGTTTAAATGTCGCCAAAACCAAAGAAATACATAACAATCGAAAGATAAAAATGTCCATACTAATCCAAAGACGGGACACACACGTGACGTCAGATGATAAAAATGCAATGATACCAACATAACAAGGTGTTTTGATGAGACGATTGTTCATTCATCAAGAAACAAAAATAAATCAAAAGTGGAATGAAAAATAATAATTCAGATAAACATGTGAATATTCACTCAACAAATGTTTTATTGAATTTGTCCTGAAAATTGACAACAATAAATTTTCCACAAAACAACAATATTCAAATAAAGTCTTGTAACCTTTTTACTATTCAGCAATATATCAAATTATAACCCCGTACACGTTTTCCTTTAGGTAATTTAGTTTTTAGACTTTATCTACTGCGTCAGAAAGTTTCCTTAAGGCGATCCACTTTCCGAAATTTCAACAAAATCCGGCGCTCCTTATGCAGGTGGTGATAAGGTTGAAAACCCCACTTCACGTCCGCCGCGTGATTCGATTTACGCTAAAAAAACATCACATAAATGCGTTTTTCATTTTATTTTGTAAAGCTCTGGCATAAATATTAAAATGTCTTTAAGTCATATTCAAAAATACTTAATTTGCCACAATGAACAATACGACAATATCGAAATAAGGGTTCGTGAGTAGGAGATTTTGGGCTCTAAATTTTGTTTTAGGTTTGATACCTTATTTTTTTTCTAGCCTAGACTTTTAAAAAGACACACCAAAAATGGACGGTTGAATTCGTAGGCCAAGGTATGTTCTACTTTCAGTATTTAATTAAATCATCTATGATATTTCTAGGCCATCAAATTCTCAAAGCGAAAACACATGATTTTGCATTAGTTCCCATTGTATCGCCTTAAGTTACCTTTTTTTATTTGCACTTAAGTTTCCCTGTCAGAACTTCACTAGAATACGAATAGAATAATTACTTAAAAAATTATGTTAGTTAATTTAGAAGCTATCATTCACATAAAAGTCTGAAGATTTTATAAAAACGCTGTACATCGAAAAAGAACATCAGTCTCTATAGCATTTTTCAAGTGGCTTTTTGCAGACCACTAACTTGACTAAATACCACCTATGTCAGTAAATCCCAGCTAGGGGACTAAAGGATTCCGCGAAACATCTCTGGAATAGTACTTGACTCCATTCACCTTTTATAATACCGGACTAGCTAACCGCAGCTGCCGTTATCTCCGCCACAGCATCTGCTGTACCTAATTAAGAGATTTAAGGTAACTCGTTACTCCCATGACTACCGGCACAAGTTATACTTAAAGGGAGGAGTTTGAAATACGCGATGTAATTTGAATCTTGTCACCTTGCTTATCATAAAATAAATTACAATAATAACTCATCTCTCCGCAGCTCATGTTGATGTTTTCGTTAAAATGACGTGACATTAGGGCTTCTATCGCAAGTTACGAGAACCCGCACGCTACTATTGGCATTGTAGATTCCTACTAATCAACACAGAGCAAAAAATAAAAATTCCATTTCGTAACATTTGAAACAATATTGAAAACTTTATCAAATAATTTAACAACCCAATAGAGCCTATACAAATAAAACCTTCGTGAATATTACAAACTGGGAAGAAATTAGGTATCTATTTTTCCATCTATCTAGTCTTCTAGTCTTCCAAGGAAATTCCAAACATATTCTTCCATTCATTCTCTGTTTCATACATAGATTATTTTTCATCGCACGTGTGCTTTGAGAATCTAGTTTAAAATAGATGAATAACAATTTGCGGAGCTTTCTAGAAAGTTTTTGTAATTATATTAAATAACCTAACACCTGATCTCTTGGATTGTGGGTGTAAACTTTTAACACTTGTCGTAAATCAACGCCTTTCTAAAGACACCCAACGTAAATTCAACATACCTATGTTTGTATGCGACGCCTTTCACGTGAAGACATCTCCCATTATTTAACGATAGTGAGCACAAAGTTAGCTGTCAGTTCCATTTATCATTTACGAAGAAAGGGTTGATTATTATTCACCTGACCAGAAATTCTGGAGACACCCCTCAGATGATATCGCTGTTATCTGCGGGAGATGTTCTAGGAGTCATCGTGTCTTTTAACCTACGTTATGGGCTTTCTTGCTGGTCTGAATAAGATGCTTATTCAAACTGTTGCACTACGTAGAAAACATTTTACATAGGAGTATATTATGCGAATAACGGTTTCCATTACCCATGCTATTTTGAAATAGCAGAACGTATTTTTATTTTCTGTTTTGCGATCCCAGTAAATATTAAACCTTATTTCGTTCAATATCTTTGAACCAAACCTAAAGTTTAACTCATATAAATTAATTTTCGACGTTGCAGGCATAAAAGCAGTGTTGTGAAAAATGACTTAACAGCTAGATGCCCACAAAAAATATTTTCCGTGGTTCCATAATAGTTTGACTACCATATAATTGAAATATTAATTGTTTTTGTGTTTAATTCGTAGAACTCCATTTAATTTATAAAAAAAATTATAAAAATCAAATTTAATAATGTTATTATTAAGTTCTGCGAGTATTTTTAGTTGTTATTATTGTGACAGCTGTTTCGGCGTTTAAGGCCATTTTCAAACGGTGTTTAATCCACATTGCGACGACTTATTTATATGATTTAATTTACCCCCACTCCTTTAACATTTGGATGGATGGGTAATGATTTATTATCGGTAAAACCGATTTAGTTAGAGAGCAATTAAGAATCTGAATTCTGCGAGGTTTTCACATTTATAATGTGTTTTTACTCGTATTTAACTGAGAATGTTTTCTTAATTGATTTATTTAAATGTGTTGTATTGTTTTGATAATGTGAACATACTGAGAAGCGGTGAGTATATAATTTTCCTTACTTTATTAATTAATTTTATATTAGGGTCGTTAGTTCGTTTGTTAATTTCTAATTGTTCAAGTAAATTTAATATTAGGCCCTTTCTTTCTATATGTAAGGGTTTAGGTTTGTTGATGTCAAGCGGGACGTGATTATTTACTAAAACATGTTCTGCGAATTTTGAAGAAGTGCTTTTATTTTTATAACATCTTATATGTTCTTTGAATCTAGCTTTTAGCCGTGTTTGGTGACCAGATCTGAATAGCCAGGTATTCCCAACCTTCCACTTCCCCTTCTCCTTCCCCTCCCCAATACCTTCAGCCTCACAATATTCCCCAATTGGGAATGTCATAGTCTCACTGGCTCCAGACGGTTGGGAGCAGTTGGGACTCTTGTGAGGTATTCATATAAAAAAAAAGTTGAGAAATCCCTTCCCGTCTGCCCTATGTAGGTAGCATTGCAGTCGGAGTGGCCACATTTTAATTCATATATGCCACTATAATTAAGTTTGGGATTTTTACTTTTTGAGTTTTTTAGGCTTGTTCCTATATTATTATTGGTTTTAAAAGTTATATTTAAACCACATTTTTTAATTTATTTTGCAATTTTTACGGATATTGGACCGAGAAATTCCAAAAATGCAAATTTTTCTAGTGTATTATTGTGTATCGGATATATTAAATTGATTTTATTTTAAATTTCTTGCTTTTTATAATTTTTTCAATGTTATTTGCCTCATAGCCGTTATTAACCGCGATTGTTTTTATTGTTTCCTTTTATTGTTTTTTTTTTTTTTTAAGCCTATGTAAATTTAAAAAATATTTAATTAATATTGTTCTATTTAAAAACATTATGTTTATCATATTCCGTAATAATACTATCATTATTTTGAATTAATAAATAGTAACTCTCCGACGTTCCTCTCCCCGTTAAGAGCGGGAGTCGCGGTACCAGCTCAACATTTTCGTGCGACTCGATTGAACGGCTCATTTAAGAGCCGGACTCCGAACTTGTGAGTTTATACCCCAGTTCATACGACTCCCGGCTCCTAGTCTCCCAGCTTTCAGAATATATGTGTAGGTACAAAACGTATATGCCGAGTCAATAGTACTGTACAGTGCCTACACACGTGTAAATGCGGTTATTATACACGAATGTGTGAATACTCGAAAACAACCGCTTTAAGATGCGTCATGACCCCAAATATTGATTGCAAGTCATACGGTCGTCGGCATAATTTAACTTTGTAGAAATTAGACACGCATACGATGATTTTATATGCACAAATTAGAACAAAGGACCTTATTTAAAGATGCGTCATCGTAAAAATGCGTAAGAATACTTCGAACATCTGAGATATGTTTATCCTTTTAGATAAACAAACGAGTTTTCTTAAGTAGTTCCAAGGTTTGTCACAGTTCACTCGAACTTTGGTATGGTTTACCAGGAGTCATTCGCTCAAGGCTCATCAAAATGAGCCGGCACAAATTAACGACTCATCGCTACTCTGGACAGAGCAATACAACCCTTTACAGTTTAAAAGAAGTAAAAACATGCGAAGTGATTTTTGGGTGCTTTCAACATCTCTGAGACATCCAAAAGATAACGATTCAAAGAAACGTAGTAATTTATCGTACAATAGTATTATTTTCGGCGTTCATTTCTTTTTGAATAAATGAAAAACATTATTAAAAAAATTGGCATCTGCTTTTATTTTTTGGTGGCTGATATGGCTATTTAAAAACTACATAGCTCATTAAATTGAAATAGTCCATCCAACGAGGGTTTTGTACATTACAGGCATCAATTAAATGCTAGACAATCTACAGCAGATACATATAGTGATTAAAGTTTTAAGGCAGAAAACCGTTTGCATATAATTTCAATCAGTTAAAAAATGTTCGTAAGAAGGACAGTGAACCTCTGGCGTAGCGGGGTAGTAAATAGAAGCATCGTTAACTTTGTAACATATGATTTTATCCGACACTCGAGGGATCTGCAGAGCGGAGCTTGTTGCTGGAAGATGCACACAATTATGCTCCCGGCTAACTTAGGAAAGCTCAATACCTTACGTTAGATGGAGATACGTGCAGTGCGTCTCGGTTACAGCTAAAATAATGCCCTTCCCTCCTCGGATACAACGAGTTTTGCGCGAGTAATTAAAAACAGTTTGTTTATATAAATTTAATTTGCATGCGCGTTGAACTGTATAATGTAGTCCCTCGCCAAGTGACAGAGAATACATTTAACCGCTTCCCGTTTGGAAGCCGAGAAGCCGGGAACATCCCATGAGCAGACTCCTCCCGGGAAAACGGGCATAATATGACACTCTTTGTGTAATTTAAGAAATCCGCGAAGCGTCTCTTCAATTATTAACGTGATGATTTAAGTCATTACCTATTCTTGTACCAGCTGGAAGCCGTGTGTGTTTTCCTTCAAACATCATCAAGGAACCATAATTTACAGCGTGTCAAGTACTTAAATATTCATTACATGCTCGTAACGCTAATTTATATTCTTCACCAACTTGTCCCACGCGACTCCGAAACATATTTTAATTATTATTCCTACGTTTAAAAACGTAGCACATCTTTAGCGACAGAACAGGTCTCGACGTGACGTGGTGACGCCCCATCGCGGAGAATATGATTTTAATTATTGTCTCTGATTATATTAATTATTATCAGTCCCTTTCTGAGATCTGTTCTTTACCCGAAAGAAGTACAAAGAGGCCTACTTAAATATGTGCCGTAAATCTGACACAATCATCTTAGACGGAGATTAATTTCTTGCGGAGGCATTAAATAACCGATGAATGATTCTTTAATATCAACCACAATGATTTACGCTTACAATTATTTGGGTAAAAAGGTTAACAATACATCATTACTCCCAGTAAAGAACGAGCAGATGGTTACAAGTAATCATCTTCAAATGGGTTAGTATTATACTTATTTCAACAGATTGTGAGGTCGGGTTGGATTTTTAAAAATTTTATGTAAATCAAATTTAATAATGTTATTATTTTGTTCTACAAAGTATTTTTTAGTTTTTATCATTGTGACAGCTGTTTCGGCATTCAAGGCTATTTTCAAAATAAGTCGTGACGTCTTATTGATATGATTTTATTTACCCCCCCCCCCCATTCTAATTTGGACGGGTTTTTAAAAATAATGATTAATTATCGGTAAAATCGATTTAGTTAGAAAATAATTGTTATTCGGGGAGGTTTTTGGATTTATAATGTTTTTCCTCGTATTTAAATGATAATATTTTCTTAATTGATTTAAAACTAAAAATACTTGCAGACTTAATAATAATTATAACATTATTAAATTTTATTAACATTAAATTTAAAAAAATGGAGTTGTAAGAATTAAACACAAAAACAATTTATTTAAAGTGAGGGATGTTACATTTAAAACCGAAAGCACGCGGCACTAAGCTTCATAATAAAAGTTATAGTAATATCTGATGTTGGACATGTTGGTTTGTTGGATGGACGTTGTATTGAAGGTATATTCCGTCTGCGGCTGCCGTTTTATTGTTGAATTTACGAGAGGTAATATCTCGCCCGCCTGTTCGGCTATACTCCTGTACAATGGCTGTCAGGAATAACGTTCATCTTTACGGATATTAATCCGGTCATATAAATGTCTACGTGTATTTTGATTCAATGAGATAGGTGTTTGAACATACTATTGTAGGTGTTATTATAAACACTAGAAAGAATACAATAGATTTGACGACATATGAGTACATGGATGCTCGGTAAGAAACCTATGTCTCAGCGGAAATAAATGAAAAATATTGTAATTTTTCATGGGCAGAAATATGAGCAGAAAATGGAGATTTTTATTTTTTTCTAAAATTTTTATTGTATAATATTAATTACATAAAATGGGAAATTGTACCCACTAAGCCACTGCAAGTAGCTTGTCAGCAGGAGTTTAGTTCAACAATATTATATAATACAAAAAAATAACAATTATCATACAAATGTAGCGCAAAATTGGAACAATTTACATACCTTTGATTTTTTTTATAGAGTTTTGTTATAGCGATAATGGAGTCCAATTTCATAATATATATTTAAATAGTATTTTTTTATAATAATAAAAATATAAAATCAGAAATGGAAACGAAACAGATAAGTGCAGTTCTCACGCTAATATTATCTAGCGCGCAGGGACCTGATACTCGTACACGTTTTGTAACGCTTTTAAAATTTCCCGCGGGTTATTCAATGAAAGATAATAACTACCTCGCAAAACTAAAAATCTCATTAAAAAACGACGAGCTACCCAATCATTCAAACATTTTTAATCACAGAAAATTTTAAACGATTATTGATTCTGTCCTTTAAATCATAATTTTAGAAACCTCTCTTGCTAAATGCAAAGTAAAACAGAAGTGGGGTTCAAAAAGGGGTAAGTTTTTCTAAAAAAATGAGCCAACGGAATTTATGATTTTCGTAAAATGCCCCAAAAATAAGAGAGAAAAGTTTTCAAAAGTCTACAAAGGCAGGTAATTTATTGTTTGTTCCAAACACATTATATAAAAAATCACAATTCTTTCATGAAGCAAACATTTTGTAAGTTTTTTTGTTTAATAAAAGAAACACAGATGAACGGCTTCAACCGAGCGCGTAATAACAGCCGCATTGAGGTATTCATTTAAATATTTGTTTAGAAAACACCTAGCGGCATATAATTTTAATGGTTCTGGTTTCTAAGTTTTCTCATTTCTAAGTGTTTGGCAGGCTGTACCGGTGTACCCGCTGGAACTACCTGTTCAATTCTTTAAAGGCGTTAAATGACGAGTCAGATTAGTGAAATAATTTCCTTCGCGTGCCATTAGTAACTTTGAGATTAGATACATCTGTTCGTTTCACATTATGACTTATGTCTTCTCGCCTAACAAACCATTTTGATGGCCTGATTTTATTCAAATATATTTCCAAGTAAATCTTTATAACAAATATTGTGTTCCTTGTGATAATGGTGAAACTTTAGTGAAGGGTAATCATTACGGAAAATATCTCATTCCATGGTTTTGATATATATTACTTATGAGTAAACTTTATTACTTTAACATTGTTAACTTTTCCCATATTAACCATGTTTCTTCAAACTCTATCTCAAATGGTCTCCGTCAGAGGGCGGGACAGATTATGAAAAGCTACAGAGGTTCAAAAGATCATACTTGCAGTACCATGATGAAAACCAATTTTAGTTAATAACAAAATATTATAACACTAACTGTGGCTCGATAGATATGGTGGGTGAATGTCGAATGTAATGTATAAATATTTATTTCAAACACACATTATTTAACAATAAAAAGTAAGAAAGTGTACAACTGGGAACAAATCCCGTTTTAAGACTGTCTAAGAAATGTTTAGCTCATATTAAGTAAACAAAAATACAAGGGAAAAAAGCAAGCATTGACATTAGGGTGGTCCAAAATTTTTTTTTTATTATTTTTCATCTGACCGCTCCGTGAATTTGTTACATGTATTCATAGTAATAACATAGTAAAATTTCAGCGAGATGGCTCAAGTAAAAAGGGGTGCTCAATCGAGTGTTGTTTTTGAAATTTTTGTGTAAAATGCTTAATTTGTACTTTTTAATATATTATAATAAAACTAATATAAAACTTTTTTCCACTTAATTTTATTTGACTGTAACCGGGTTCAGCCTGTCAAGACCATCTTCAGGCTTATATACACAAATATGGGGGAGGGTAAGAGGGGTGGTCTACAAGGATTTTATTCGAATATGTGGGTTTTCTTACAATTGTTACTAAGTGGTTTTTGGCTGTCTAATTTCTAATTATTTTGGTTTTTTCCAGAAGGCATAATTACCTCGGGCTTGTAGCTTTACTTCAATATTGTTTGGGAAAAACCTTACAAGTATCATGCATTATTAATGACCTAAGTTTTAATGTTGTCAAATTGTTATTATATTTATGGTTATATAATTATTCCAGATCATTAATAATGCATATTACTTTTAAGGTTTTTCCCAAACATTATTGAAGTAAGGGAAGCCTACTGGAAAAAACCAAAATAATTAGAAATTAGACAGCCAAAAACCACTTAGTAACAATTGTAAGAAAACCCATATATTCGAATAAAATCCTTGTAGACCACCCCTCTCCCCCTACCCTATATTTGTGTATATAAACCGTGAGTTATGAATAATTATTATCAGTCTGAATATGGCAGTGTGCTAAACTATTAAATAAATATTAAAATAAAGTACTGAAGAGTTTTATAGACAAATTTAAACACTTATTTCGTAGACTGTGAAGTGAATCAGTGTGATAAAATGTGTTCATCTACTCGAAAAAAAGACAAAGTTTTTCTACTTGGGGTTCGAGATATTGAGCCATTGATGAGGTTTAATCAACTTCCTACTCTTCGGCAAGTTTTACTCCGTTTTCACCACATATTAAATGAATCAAAAAATGTGAAAGACTCCGCGCATATACTTATTCCAGAACTTATAAAAGTATGGAGTAAATCTAGTATTCCGACCGGACAACAAAATCATTGCATTGAAAAACTGATTAAGTTTCATAAGAACTGCTTGCTATTGAAGAAAAATCGAGGAAGAAATTCTGAAGCACAAAGAAAAAGAGAGTATTTGTTTACAAAAGAACTAGACAAAATTTTTGATATTGCCCATGGAAGCGCTTTGAATTTGATCTAAATTGCGGAAGACAGAGCGTTTCTCATCGATCAAAGAGGAGAACGTAAGATAATAATGACCTCAATCGACAAGAAACTAGAAAAGGTCAAAGAACGCTCTCTAAAATGGAAAAAAAGATCTGAAGAATTGAGAGAAATGGCTGAAATCAAGGACTCTTTCTTGCAATTACCTCCTGAGACTTGGAATGACAATGTTGATTACCTTCAAGGCAAAAGCTGCGTCACAAATTTGCGTGTTGTTAATGATACAGCGGAGAGAGGAGTTAAACTGTTTGAAGATTACAACACGTTACTCACTAAGACTGAGGAAGAAAAGCAATTTTTACTTCACATCGTTGAACAAAACAGAAAAATCGTTTCCACTGAAACATCCAAAAGGAGTTAACAAACATAGTTTTGAAAGATTGCGACTAATATTATGTTAAGTATTGCTTTGTTACAAAATTTTATTCATATTTAAATAATTTGTATACTTATTTGATTAAAATACTTGTAATATTAATAAACCTTAAATTACGTGTTTTATTTAAAATCCTGAAATTTTGTCAAAAACTTATAATTCGATGAGCACCCCCTTGTATATAAGATAAGGGGCTGAAATTTTTAACACATCATAGGAATGGTAGGTGTAACAAATCAAGGGTACGGCTACACCTATATTTGATTATTTTTTTTTTACTATATAGGCCTGGACCACCTTAATTGACATAATACGGTAATATAATATATCTAGAAAAAAGAATAATAATTAGGTATAAAGAGATGTGAAGAATAGTACAGAAAAAAAACAATTATGTATACCAGATAATTTGCCTGTAGTATAATAGTTAATACATAATAATAGTTAAGTTCAAAGAGATAAAATAAAAAATGTATAGAGTAATCGTTTCCGTGTAACAAATAATTTGAGTATAGTATAATAGTTAAGTACATATGAAGAGATGAGAAAAACAAATATTATAGAATAAACAATTATGGTGGGTGTTATGAGGGAAAAAATGCGTTTAAAATTGAGTACTAAAAAAAAGATAATATTATTGAGTAATGTTGATAATATTGAGTTACGTATTACTCAGATTTATGAGCCGAGGACGAAACTTATATGTACATATAAAATGTTTAAGTGTATTCGTATCTACTGTGGTAAAGTAAATCTAATTTGTAGAACTCCATTTTAATTAAAGTTTTTAAATTTTTCATATGAACTGTACATATTTATATTTATTTATAAATGTTTTTTCAGACAAAGCACCTGTGAATTTTTTAATGATGTTTCAATCGCAACTATAAAACAATTTATTGGGGAATATATGCTAATATCAAAGTAATCTAACCCATTCGATACCTATTAAAATCAGTACCATCATCACTACTCGACTCGAGTGTTAAATTACCTAAGTTCATTCTGGCAATTTAACAGGAGAAAAAAAAACTGTTAATTTAAAAATAAATAAAATAATAAATTAAATTTTGATATTTCCTTTAGAACCAATGTACTTACGTATTAAATGTACCCATGCAATAAAATAAAAAGTTATAGTATAAATTTAAATTATTTTTATTTAGAGTATGAAGAATTTTGAGATTCAATCGAACATCAAGGTTTATAAATGGCAAATGAATTGAAATTAAAGCTATGCTTCACTTAAAAACAAAACACAAACATTTTTCACGCGAATACCGTTTTTATACTTCTATTTATCATATTATATATAATTCCATATTTATATATTTCTAGCTGGGCTTGCCAAACGACAAACAAGAATCCATGAGTTATGAACTTATGAATTCTTGCTGGTCGTTTGGGTGATATAATTGATTTGAGAGCGAGTGTAATGCATTATCTCTAAACAATGAAACAAAGAAACATTCATTTGAAAAATTTATTTCATTCCACGTTATAGTAACAGTTTTACATATTGGATTTCATTCAAGCTACTCTCTAGTAAGAATAAACTGTGGTATTTTCAGCGCAACCGGTTAACCAATTTTTGAGAAAATCGAGGACAGACAGAGAGACCAACTTTCAATTTTATATACTCGTATATAGATAATCATGATTTACCAATTTTATTTGTTTACTTCGTACAAATATGAGTTTTTCATATTATTTAAAATATGCTGAAAGATGGCATTCAAATCTCAATTTGTGAATAAATGAACATACATAATTTACCAATTAAGGTGACAATGTATACAATGAGAAATGAGGCTAGACTTTCATAGTAGATTTATTTGGATAGCGGTTCTTTGAAGCTACCTCGTTGGAAAGGTGACGACATCTACCTGTATTTGAGTTGAAACACTTTTTATAAATAGGTACATTCATTTTATTATTACATTAATACATTATTACTGTTTGCGTGGAACATTAAGCTTGTTTGTGAGACCTTGATCGAGATTTATTTCAAGCTTGTAAACTGCTTTGTTTTTACACTAATTGAATTCGTTGAATACAAATAATACGTAATTGTGTAATGAAATAATAAAATCATTTTAATTGTAATTCGGAGAGTGGGTGAGTGACTCATGCCCGGTGAACACGAGGCTAGTATAACAAGCCAGGATAGCAAGCTAGTTGTCAGTTAGTCTTGACAATATGATGCTAGGAAATTTTAAGCTAATTTTATTGTAGCGACTACGGTAACCACATGTCCGCGTCCGTCCCTGGGGAAAAACAGCTTACGTAGAAGAAACACAAGGCTGAAACAGTTGTTTTGGAAACTGTGTCAAGTTGCATTGGAGGAATTATTATAAGAATTGCAAGAAAAACGTATTTGGACAAGACAGTGGATTTTAAGACGGAAGGAACGCGGAGGGTCCGTTTTGTTTTTAGAAGAACTTCACTGTGAAATTATAGGCGAGTGTTGAGTCCTGTTCGATGTCCTGTTGAGTTTTGTGACGAAATTTTTTTTTTGGTATCGCAGAAAAACGTAACGTCTACGCAAGAAAATACATAATTCATCGTCACCGTACACTAGCCGATCATGTGCTAGCTACGGGCGGCCACACGAAGTTAGACACAAAGCAAGGATAGAGAGTTCGGTGGTGGGGGGCCTTACTAGTTCAAGTAATAGAAGCCCATCCTATTATACTATCTTGGCTCGAGACGCTAACTTACTAGCTTTCTCTCTAGCTTACTAGATTAAAAACAAAGGTTACTAGCAATAGTTTGCTATTCTGGGTTGTTATACTAGCCTCGCCTGCACCGGAGATTACTGAGTATTGTCGTCTGTTGTGGGACATATTAGGGCTGCATAGTATAAATTGTCAAGACGAATGTTATATAGTGTGGTATTCATTTATTGAAAGATTGCACGTTGATACAATTCATGCTGATTTCCGAACAGCTTTAAATAAAGTTAAGTACTCCATCTTACTATATCAAAGCATGATAAAATAAATATACATAGACTTATTTCATTGAAGTGAAATCATATTTATATAACGGAAAACAACTAGTACTTATAAATGGATACAAATCATCACCTATATCTGTAACTTCTGGTGTACCACAAGGATCAAATCATGTCCCCCTGCTTTTTGTAGTATTCATAAATTACCATAGAATTAATAAATATTAATTAGTAGTTAACTGGAATATGGAAGCACTATTTGGAATCCACATTACTTAAAATATGAAAGCATCTTAAATATTTCAAATATGAACAAAATGAAGTTTTAAAGAATCCACTTATCTGGCGCAAATAGTAAAAGGCGGTATATGGTTTGTTTCGCAGAGAAAAGAGGTTCTTGAAATATAATGTAACCTCATAAAATGGTTGAAATATTAAATCTAAGTTCAATATTTTAATTTTTCTATATTAACCAAATCCAAAACTGATAATATATTTTCCTTCATAATTATAATAATAATTGGATGATTTTTATACCGCTGTATTTTGAAATATGACCTCAAAAGCGCTGTACAAATATTTCTTGCTAGGCTTTATCTTATTATGTACAAACAGATACAGAAACGTGAGAGGTCACTCCAAATTAACACGTTATGTTATAATGTTTTAGCTTGGGAGGATATCGCGGAATGTAATAATCATATTGGACGGCTGTGTAGTGTGCGTGCACTGTGCAGGGATTTCAACCCCCGTGGAGTGAAAGCTGTCAATATTGTTCGTATCTAATCAATTCCTTACTCACGGTACTTTGAATCTATTTCAATTAGAGAATACTAAACGATACAGGGGTATAACAAGGTAATATTCTTGAAAGCTTTATTAAACCCAATTAATAACATTTTCTGCACGTTTTACAATTACCCAACTCCCAACGTTCTGGCATTTTTATAAATCCCAGTTTTCTGCTTTTTAAAATCGACGAGCAACGTTGTAATTAGGAGATTCCACGGAGTAAGTTGGATAGTAAATATGTACAAAAACCCCTCTAAGCACTCTCGCTTGCAAACTTAAAATGTAACCAACCCATAAAGTTATCATATCAGATCACACGCAGTGCTAATATGTCTAGATGGTATTGATTTAACACTAAATAAATTGGAGAATTAGTTAATATTTTATGCTGTGAACATGCATCGAGAGAAAGCTAAAATAAAATGCTCTAAGGTTTGCGGTGGCAGACTGTAAAAATAAGGAATATCTCTCTGTTTGCGACGATGTAAATCTTGCCAGGCCTATAAGTTATGAAGTTAACGACGCAAGGATTATTTATCAACAAGAGGGTGCCTAAGGAGACTCCACGATATCCGGACTGCTTTTTCAAGAACAAATTTAAGAGAGTCGTATTTTAAGAGTGTCGCCTGTTTCGGCAATAAACAGTATTGCTGTATGAGATTTAAGTTTCGAGAACCATTTGTTACAAGAAAACATAAGTTAGTAGATAATATGTAATCGTTTACATTAACAACCATATATCAGCTACCTCGATGTTGACAGAAAGAATAATCGTTCCTTTACATAAAGCTATAGTGTGATTTTTAACGATTCTGTTATTGTAATTTTTTTTCTCCCTCACTGATTTTTATGGCACCTACATACGTCATTAGAAGGCCTTTTAAAAACTTTTTTATTGAATCAACTTCCACTTAAGTGATATGGCGTGCAGTCCATAAAGACTAAAAAGCTGTGTCCTACCATAAGAAGAAAACATAGAAATATTATAAAAAGCTAAACATTTCTAATCCGAATGTATTTTTTCTATTAATTTACTAAGGAACTTGTACGGTAATTTGTTCAGTTGGCAATAACAACAATTATGATAGTAAAATTGTCATTCTGAAATATTCAAAGCAAAATTCATATCAAAACTTGTAAAAATATAGACAGCTTACAATGTTTTTATAGCAATGCACGCCACTCCTAAGTACCCATTTTATAATGTAAGCGATATGCAATTTTAAACACACTTTTATTGGTTTAAAACGACATTATGTCGTAGATTTGTTGATAATTAAATTATCCAAGATGTTGCCTGATGCAGAACAATGCAGAAGTTATATGACTATGGCTATTAGTGTACACTGTACCAAGTGGTGATTATAATGTATACTCGTATATTGTGCAAGTACGTAAATTACTTAGCTTGGCTAGCCGGTTAGTGCTACCTAAAGTTATATGAGTATATACCTATTAGTGTACACTGTACCAAGTGGTGATTATAATGTATATATTGTGCAAGTACGTAAATTGCTTAGCTTGGCTAGCCGGTTAGTGCTACCTAAAGTCACTTATAGAATAAGTAAAAATTTACACATCGGTGCATAAATGCGCCCACAGCCCGCAACACTGTCAACATTGTAAATAACTAAATGTGTGAAAAACGTTATATTAAAAACCTCTTACGCTTTTTAAGGTCATTTTATAAATATTTTCCACTCATAAAAATTATAAATATTTCAAATAATTACCAACTCTTGTGTCGTCAATCTTCAATAAATGGAACAATGGAAAAGGAGGATAAAATAGCAACTGTAAAAATATCGTTTCAATGCTTAAGTTTTCTAATAAAACTGTGTTCATCTGAAGCGGCCTGCCAGGTAAGTATGTTTTTCTATATCTGTGTGTACATAATTAGATAAAGAATAGGAAGTAATATTGGTACAGCTCCCTTGAGGTGATTTTTCACAAAAACGGCGATATACAAATCACCAAATTATTATTATTATTACAACTAATCTTATATGTTCGTTTGGAATGTACTAGTTACATCCTTATTTACGGGCGTATTTTTATATGAGGATATTAAGTTTTGGGATGCGTGAAACATTATTTGATGCCACGGGCGATTGTACATATTTAGAACTCACAACTGGATCTCTTTCTGCATTCATAAGTTATGTAATGTCTACTTCCAAATATAAACATATCAAAGTGTTTTCGCGAATTGTTTAACGGAATGTAACATGTTTTGTTTAATCACTAATCCGCAAAAAAAAATTATCTGCTTTCAAATGATCCTGTATTGATCTCACATAATCAAGCCATAAGCCGGGAATTTTCGCTAATCCGCTTGTTGAGAGATTGTGTCCATTTATCGTAGATTGTACCTGAGCCGATTATCTGTTACCATATTCACTTATTGACAAGTATGGCCCTTCTAAACCAATCAATCAGTGGAAATTGTAATTTGCAGAGTGCTTGTACAATAAGTTAACCAAAGAGATACTTGCGAAATGCGATCTTTGCTGATGATTAGATAAGATTTTAATTAAATGGATCAACATAGAACTCTTGACGGATCCTTAACGTAGAATAGGTTCTGTGAAATAATCTGTGGGGGGCAATTTAGTAGTCTGATTTAAAATCGGCCAGTAACAATGTTTAATCACAGGTTTCTGAAAACCAAAAAGTATCATTCGGTATTTACAAACATGTCATTGATAACAATGATGTGTCTTAGTACTTAGTAACGAATACTTTGTTTGTAGGCAACTTTCAATCCAAATTGAAACAAGAGAATCAGAGAACCGCTTCTTAAAACGGCAGATTGGTTTGACGTGTAATTTTTGTCTTGAAAAGATCCATTTGAATGAAAAACAATCTATTTTTTAAATTATTTTTTTAATAATTTAATTTAATTTAATATTATAGAATTTTTTTCATAGTTCACCTCACTAGGAGATCCTGTGCTGAGGCGAACTAGGTTTTGAATAAAGGGGTTTCAGCGACTTCTATATTTCAACTCGGGTAGGGTATTTCCAGTAACTTCTATGACGTTGTTTTAAGAATAATAGTCATTTCTTCTTCTGTTAATTCCTTAAGCCAAGTTTTGTTGGACTCAATGCAATTATTGATTGAATTACTTTGTTTCATAATAAGTGGGAGTTTGTTGTATAATTTTACGTCTAAAAATGCAGAGCTTCTTTGTCCAAAAGTAATATTACACTTATTATATTATGGTATTATGATTGAGGAGTCATAGCCAGTTTGTAGGTAATTCCTTAGAATGGAAATTAGATTAGTCAAATGGTTGAAAATGATGGTTCAGCACAGTAGATACATAATAATTAGACTTCTCTCAAAGTGATCCATAAGGACCATACAGATTTGCAGGGGGTCCATGGCAGCAAGCAAATAACTAAATGGAGATCTGCATTAGACGGCACGCACAGTAAAGCACCGTAGTAAGATTCGCTCGAGAAGCCTACTACTGCGCACTTAAAACGAATCGCGTTCACGCAGATTTTCATACCAGCAGCGATGCATCGCGCAGTGAATAAATACCACTTGATCAATATTGTACCAAAGTTTTGGACAGGCAGGCTGGAGGGGAGGCAATTAAAAGATCGGCAAATGTGTCCACGGGGAAAAAAGTAAAATAAAAAGAATTTATATTTACTTACATTATTTGTGCTCTCTGGGAAAAGATCTTGACTGGATTAAAAACCCTAACTAAGAAAAGGAAAAAGGACAAACATTTAGTTATAGACAATTTACTAAAGTTACTTTTTGTACTGAATAAAATATTTAATATGTTATTAACTATTATTTGCTGCGCCCTCTTCGGGCTGCATCCTTTAATTTCGTCATCGGCTCATAAAGCTGAGTGATACGTAACTCAATCTTATCAATATTATCTCAATAGCATTTTTTTCCTCATAGCATCTACCAGTACCTATCAAAAATATATACATAATTGTTTACTCTATATTATTTATTTTTCTCATCTCTCCATAAGTACTTAAATATTATTTCTAATTTGGAAACTGTCAATTCATGGTGGAATTCAATATTAAAATGAATTACTTAAATGATATACTATACTCAATTTATCTGGTACACGTAAATGATTACTCTGCACGTTGTTTTTCTTATCTCTTTGAACTTAGCTTTGATTCTACATTAATTATTATACTATACTCCAATTATCTGGTACACACACAATTGTTTTTCTATTCTGTTTTTCACATCTCTTTATACTTAATTATTATACTTTTTTCACGATCCGTGGACTGATAATTGAACGGTGCAACCATTAATGTGTGACCTGAACCTGATGAATGGGGGTAATAACATATATTTTATAGGAGAATGGTGCCCTCATTTTACATGTTGCCACCAATAATATCGTGATGGATAGTCGAAGCTCCTTACAAGAGAAAATCAAAGAAAACTAGGTATGTTCTCCCACAGTTAGACCCCACTGCATAATAGAATTCTGTTAACCATTCAGTTTCCGTTCTATGAGTCTTCATGCTTTCAATCAGAAGGCTATTTATCACACGGCTTTTTAATAGCACACATTCTAAATTAATAAAATATTCCCTTTACATCTTTTCATGGTGACTTCACACAACATATTAATGTTATATACGAGGTAGGTAATGACATAATTTAATGATTCACAAATTTTCGGCAAGGCTTTATGTAAAAACTTCAGACAGTGTAATTACTAATTACCTTTGCTCGTTAGAGTTACAAAAACGTTTTTTTTTATGAAACCTTACAAAGTCTCTGGAAACTGTACTAAGAGCAAATACAACAGTAGAATAAAGTTACAGACAGTAGTTGGAAGTTTCTTGACCGTACTTTAGTTATAGTTGCCTGATAATTAAGTAATAACTATTAAGAGAATATATAAAATCCTTTTCAAATGAATTGTATGATGATTGTAAATCTCCTCGATAGCTGCGGGTATCTTTAACATTATTTAACTGCTTCTATTATCTTCACTGTAACAAAACTGTAATAATGTTTTTTTTAAATCTCTTATTTGTACAATATTTGATATTTTTGTAATATTATTTAAAACGATTTTATGTAATTGGAGTCTAGTATCTCTATAACAAAACTGTTTTTATATTTTAAAAATATATTTTTTTCCATTTTGTATACATTGAATACAACATGCATTCATCTGTATTTTTCTATTATTGCGCTACATTCGTATGATGATTGTTATTTATTGTTGTATTATATAATATTGTTGAACTAAACTCCTGCTGAAAAGCTACTTGCATTGGCTTAGTGGGTACAATTTTCCATTGTATGTAATTAATATTATACAATAAAAAAATAATAAATAAAAGAACTACAAAAAAGTTATTCTATGGAGTATTTCGTCTATCGGATGTTGGCTACCACCGAGGCACTATGAGAACTGCCTCCGTGCCAGCCACGCACGTTTTGAAGGCATAGGTTATTACCATTTACCAAGTGGGTATGTTGTACCCTTCAAAATGTGGCCAATATTTTTATGATGATTTTTTTTTAGATTTTACACTATTTGACTTTGTTTGGCTATTCCACAAGGAACTTCTGTTTTAGTCACCTTATGGCCGCACAGGATATTTGGTCAATACTTGATTCAGCACTGATTGAACATCAATCATGTTCAATCAGTGCTAAATTCATTGGTTAAATTATTAGCTCTTAAAAGTTTATACGAACAAAGGCATAATATTCCATACTTTTATCAGTCTCGAAATTCTTTCAGTAAGATCAATTATGTGATAAAAAATATAAAAAAACTATATTAAAACTAAGCAATTAATAAACACGACTATATTGAAAACTTGTCTAGATGAAAGAAGCTGTTTGTATTAGATAATAAGGAAATATTAGTTTATATATGATTTATTGTTGTCGTTTAAGTTATTATTTTATATAGATGTATTTTGTTACCATAACTGTAAATTTTGAGTTTTGAATAACAAGATCCCGTTAGACAAACTACAAAAAAGTGTATTTTCATATGAAGCGGTAACTTGGTGATGTGACATAGAAAAGTGATGTAAACAAAGTTATTGTTATATTTTTTAAAATACAAAAAAGTATTATTAATTGATAAACTAAAGTTATTAAGACAAGATTTTTGTGCATAGCGCAAAGGGTAACAATTATTTTTATAAACAATAATTATTAGCCTGAAACACTCATCCAAATTGAAAAAAACCTTCCGAGGAAAGATAAATGTCGCCGACAGGACTCGAACCTGCACCCTACTGATTGCCGGTCAGATGACGTCAGTTGACGGCCTCCATGGTCGAGGGGTAAGGCTCTCGACTATGAATCCGAAGGTCGCGGGTTCAAATCCCGGCGTGCGCAAGTAATTTTTATTTAATTAATTTGTGTTGTTTCACAATTAATTAATTTAAAAATAATATATAGTATATTTGCGCACGTTCCAGAGTGGAAGATACTCTCAGTATCGCCCTGGTAAAAGACCACCGTTCAGAATTGAAACGTTGCTTGAAATGGCTTTTAGCCATTAGGTATTCCCCACCTAACTCTTCCCCTTCTCCTTCCCCTCCCCAATACCTTCAGCCTCACAACATTCCCCAATTGGGAATGCCATAGTCTCACTGGCTCCAGACGGTTGGGAGCAGTTGGGACTCTTGTGAGGTATTCATATAAAAAAATATACTAGTGTTTCATTCAATAATTACTTTTTTTTAAATTATATTTCACCTGTAAACAACCAAGGGTGCAGGTTCGAGCCCTGTCGGCGACATTTATCTTTTCTCGGAAGGTTTTTTTCAATTTGGATGAGTGTTTCAGGCTAATAATTATTGTTTACAAAAAAGTAGTTTACCGGAACTTTTTGCATTGTATTTTTTCTTTTGTAAAATGTAAATAAAAATTTAAAAAGAAAAAAATGGGCAATAACCAAAATAATATACATTAAGTGCGTAATTTGTTAAACAGTAAACCGTTCTCAATATTAGTTTTAGCCCACGGAGACAAAAAGTTTGTTTATTATAATGAAGTCGCTTCAAGTCATGTCAATGGAAACCCCATCCAAATACAATTAGTATAATAATTAATATATTTGAAGTAGATTATATATATTACTTATTTCAAAGCTGGATTTAGGGTAAAATCTCAAAACTTCGGGCTGTTGACAACCTCGAAATATAATACTCCCCCCTACACTTGTCAAATAACTGGATTTCGCCAAACGAACCACATTTTCACGAAGGATTAATTTATAACCTAGTTAGATTTGTTTTCACTCACTTTTTTAAAAACAACTCGTTCTACTTGTATAAGTTGATCGTATTGATTAACTGTGAAGTCAGAATTTTTATATTACAATTTTGTCATGTAATAGGACGTATATACCGACGGTTCCGATGGACAATGTCTGATGTGTACGAGTACATCGGAAGAGCTGCAGTAATTGCAATAATATGTTTTTTCAGTGAAATAAATAGGCTTTTATACAAAAGATTAAAAATCGCACTATATTCATTTATTTCAAAAACAACAAAAACGTAGACCTGAAACTCTAAACATGTAGAATCGAACTTTGAACAGCTTTAGTAAGAAGTTATCATTTCCACATCCGACGTTGTTCGTTGGGACCGTCGTTTTTAATAAATATTAACATTTATGAAAAGCATATGCGCTAATCCATTATTTATCTTTTAATAACGGTCAAAACCAATGACATAAAAAACAATAGACATGTTGTTGAGCTCACAAAGTGGCAAGCAAAACATACGGTAATTGCCGTACTTTTATTTACTATTAGACCGTAATGCGTTGCGTGAGGTCGTCTGCTGTTTTTTACCAAACTACACAAATAAGTGGCAAAATGCCTTCCTGTGTGAAAACGTGTTTCCATTACACGGCAAATACCATTACCATTTCATTTAATACTTGATAAACTTGATAATACACAATGAAACAATAGAAGTAAATATTCTTCTATTATTGATATAGCCCAACGTAGCAACATATGAGTATAAATAAGAAAGACAACCTTATAGCAGTAGGTCCTTTCTTAGTAGGTTCTATCATAGTGCAAGCGAATAGGTGTAGTGTCATATTATTCACATCCGTATCTTTGAATTACGAATACGACGCACGGACGCATATCCATCGCGTTCAACAGACATTTCTTTTAAATGTCCATCTTTGTCACACAATTCTTGAATTAAGAATTTACTGTAAACTTGAGAGTGTTTGTTACTCGTGCCATATTGTGTGTTAATTTTGTTAGATGATAACGTGTCTATGTCTATACGTATGCAATGTCATTGGTCAAACTTGGTAGTTTTTAAACAGGGTATTTGATAAACATCTTTATTTTATTGGAATATCCCACAAGAGTCCCAACTGCTCCCAACCGTCTGGAGCCAGTGAGACTATTGCATCACCAATTGAGGAATGTTGTGAGGCTGAAGGTATTGGGGAGGGGAAGGAGAAGGGGAAGAAGTAGGTGGAGAAATACTTGGCTATTCAGATCTGGTCACCAAACACGGCTAAAAGCCATTTCATGCAACTTTTAAATTCTGAATGGTGGTCTTTCACCAGGGCGATACTGAGAGTATTTTCCACTCTGGAACGTGCGCAAATATACTACGTATTATTTTTTAAATAATTAATTGTGAAACAGCACAAAATAATTAAATAAAATTTACTTGCGCACGCCGGGATTTGAAACCGCGACCTTCGGATTCGTAGTCGAGAGTCTTACCCCTCGACCATGGAGGCCGTCGATCTAATCTGTTCATAAATCATTCACATCAAAGGTACAAATGATACAGAATAAGATATATATACATATTGTGTACGCTAGTAACTTATCTATGGTACACAGTGTTGTTGACGAGTGGCAACATATTGCAGGAGTCTAATTAAATACTTGTAAAGCTATTGGGGCGGAGACGTGGCCGATTACTGGTGATTTCCAGCGAGACAAGTCAATAACGCGGCCCAGCAAACTAAACTATCTCATTAAACAAATAGAAATATATTTTTTAAAAGTCGTACAAAAATTCCACGCTTAAAAATAACCTGTCACTATTTGAAAATCTCTTACCACCATCAAGACACAAGTCCTGATGAAGGACTTAGCCAACCGACGAATTGAAATCACGACGCCTGGGCGGGACCCCGATTCGCTACTTATTCGGCCACTGACCGGTGTACTCGTATTGCTTATTTTATTTATTTCATAATGTTAACCAACTAAAGTTTTTTTGTCATGGTACCGAGCCCTGTTTTCCTGGCGAGTTCTCGATTCCTTTGTCATAAATCATTATTTTTTTCTAGGAAGTCTTGTTTTTTACGGTTACATCAGCATTGCATCTGGAAGTTCTCATTCGTAATTCAATCTTAAATGATTTTATCACGATTGTTGAGGATCTCACGATCTCACATACTTGAACCTGATTTGTGGCAGGATATTTTCACAATCGTTCTAAAACACTAAGGTAACATAAACAATCTACCTAGTCGAAAACAGGGTAACTTTATGCATATCTCTGACCCCACCTTACATAAATTTACCCGTTTTATCTTAAAGTAATATTTTAAGGACCCGTCCTTATGCTATACGAGTATATAGCCATATCCCCAAGTAGAATGTGAACATGATTTTAGAGATGCTTTAAATTCAGTGGTTTTCAATAGTCACTGTTTTCAAAGCGCTTTCTAAAGCCGTTTAAAGATGTATTATTTTCCAATAGCTATTCCTACAAGATGCCGAACATCTTGTAAATAAAATTCAGATGATTTTAACGCGTTTACGGGGAAGATTAACAAATACAAATGTTAAGTGAAACCGGATTACCAGAAATACAGCGCGTTTAAGCAAATTATTGTTGAAAATAGCATAAATTTGTTCGTTTTGTTTTTTACTTTGTCGCGGAAAATATTTTAATATGCAATTTTCGTTTTCAATTTAAATAAATTTACCACCAAATGGTAAACAAAAATCACTGTAGCATTGAGAAACCGCCATAAAACATATTTTTTACACATCAGCCTATGTTTTCCAACAGCTCTCAATCACAACTATTCTAATAAAAGCGCCACACAGTTCAATGTAAGTGTAACCCGAATTGAAGATGAAAGCTCTGTAATAAAAGTAAATCCATACACAATGACATTTAAAAGTTTGTGACCTCTAAAGAAGTTCCTTGGTAAAAACCAAGGAACTTCTGTTTGCGCTAGGTACGTCCTTTATTTTAAACGGGGTATTCCATACAGAATTACAAATAAATCGTTCTACTTTTTTATAGTTATTCATATTATAGCTGACGTGCTACACTTAATCAAATCGATCGACATCGACGATATTAGGTATATATATATATATATATATATATATATACCTAATATCTTCGATGTCGATCGATTGACGTCGCTACTCAGACAACTATAAAAATAGAACGACTGACTAATTCTGTAAATACCGTTGAGACATGCCTGAAAAGTTCTGGTTTCACCCAACTATATATATATGTAATCACCTCTTCCCGTAGTATGTTGATCTAGTAAGATTTACATGACCTTTGTTGATCTACCTTTAACACCGTTTATCTTGGCTCCGGTGGAATACATCTGTACGAGTTGGCAACGGTGCCTTAATCATTACCAAGGTTGTCAGTTTGCAACTGACCCCAGTCGGTATGTTCGTCATCAAAATATTACAAATTTGCTCCAGTTTAACGGTTATTTTTTATTCATTTACTCTCCTTTCGTTGCTCCGATTGATGTATTCGCAGTTTCTAGATACAAGTTGATCTAAAATGAATGTGTATTCAGATTCCAGATACAAGTTGATCATATATGTTTTATTAATTTATTCTCCTTTTGTTGCTCCGTTTGATGTATTCTCAGTTTCTAGATACAGGTTGATCTAGAAATTAATATGTATGTAGGTACCTACAACGAAGATTGTTAACATGGGCTGAGGCGTGCGGGGAGAGAGAGGGGGAGTTCGTCAGACGGAAAGAGAACGCTAACCTACGAATTCTCTGTCTCACAGTCCAGCCGCCGGCCTTGTTCACGCTGAGCCCTGCTTTTCGGCGGTAGGACATGTTGATTTTTAAATATCACCTCTAGCGCGCTGACAAAATACAATTAATTTGAGAACAATTTCTCTTACTCAAAATGATAAGGTGGTATTATTGTGCATAATTTATTCTGTTTAAAAATATGTGGTTATTGTTTTTAACAATCGTATAAGTTACAAAGGAATAAAAATATTCCGTTCAAAGATGAAAAATTAACTTTATCAACGGAATAATAATATTAACCTTTCTAATCATGATCAATGAGCTAGGTTAGAAATAATATAGTTTTAGTCAAACTGTGTTTTATCGGCGATATAAAAAATTTTTTTTGCGCGAAATCTTCTAATGAGCGAGTAATTGTGCTATTTTCTCATATATTAAAAAAATATTTTATGGTTTAACCCAAGATAATACTAAAAAATATAATTATGTAGTTATAAGAAAAATGTGTTTTCTACTTAAAACAATCCCATGACCTTTTTTGTACTATTATATTGCATCAAAAGCATTCGCTTGTAAATGGAGAGGAATTTACACTTCTTGGTATATAAATACCAAATTTAAATGAGAATTATATAAAAACTTTTTAATTATCTTACGCTGTGAACTTTTAGTTGTGTTAATTTATATTAATTCTAATTATTAATTGTTTTAAATAATAAAACATTTAATTTCTAATACCGTCCACTTTATAGAATATTAAAAAATAGAATATTAACAATTTACAACCACCTTACTTTAGAGACAAACTATATTACAATAAAAACTTCCACACATACCATACAAGAAAGAAAGAAGATATTAGACAAAAAAAAACAAATCCCAAACACAAAATTGTTTACAGTTACAGTACCTATATATATATTTATAGTAGCTTAGTAAATAGTGAATTAAAAAAAATGTAGGTAGCTAAAAAATCAGCTAATTTGAATTTCTTCAAGATAATCTTACAGTCGACGACTTGAGCATAAGTTCAATATGATATCTCTTTCTTGATGTTTCTCACTGATGATAACGAAAGAGATGTAACATAAAACGTATATATTTACTGTTCTTTCGTTAGTGAAGTTGAAATGAATGTTTATGGTTTTTTTTCTCTGTCTAACACATTGACAAGTTATTTGAAAGAAGAGTGACATTATCTGGATTCTCTATCTCGCTCGTTACAAGTTGTGGATTGCAGGATTCCCCTAATAATACAAAACAACGCTTTTCAAAAATGCCCAGGTATGTGATAAACTCAGAGAATTCAGTACCTTTGTCGAACTTTATGAGTTTTTTTTTTAATATTTGCATAAATCAACAAAATAACATGATCGTTTTTCACATTTTTATGCATTCCTAGAGATTTTCGGTGAGTTTTCTAGCGAGTTTTGATTTTTAGACCTGTCGAGACTATTGCTTTTTCTTCATCGAGAAATCGATGAAAATGGTATTAAATATTGTGCAGATTATAATCGATTGTGCGTTCTTCAATTCGCGGCAATAAGATGAATACTCTGAATGAGCATACAGGTGATATTTACTTCTATATTGGAAGCTAAATGGAATTGGAATAAGCCGGTTTTTAAAGTTTCACCATATTTTGACATGGATCATTTACGTGAACAATCATGTAAACGATATAGATTTAAAGCTCCCAAAAAGAGTTTTTCTCCATGAAATGGCAATCAAGGTTAATTTTTGCAATTATAGTAGTGGAATGTTGCATGTTTGCATATGTTGCCCTCAATTGAGCTAGATTAGAAATTTTATATTTTTTTATCATGTTCATAAAACTATCAAATAAGCTGTCATCAACGACATCAAACATATCTAAATGAAATAAATAATGTTCTAATGAATGACCTAATAATAATTATAGTATTTTCTCTTGCATTCTCTTAGAGAGCCCTTGAGGTGATTTTTCACAAAAGCGGCGCTATACAAATCATCCAATTATTATTATTACTATTATTATCTTATACCCAGAGATAATACTAAAAAATATAATTACGTAGGTATATGTAAGTTATGTTTCTTAAACTAACTTAATATATACGACTGTGTTAAAAAAATTGAAGATCTGGAAATATTGAAAGGCTGATTAAAGCGTACACTTAGATGGTTTGGGTATGTAGAGTGGATGAAAGAAAAGGTATTGAAAGTATAATATATGACGTGAAATTAAATGATAGAAGTAGTTGAGGATGCCCAAGTCATGGCACGTGAATAAAGCAAGAAGTGTGTGCCAAGATCGAGTTATTCGGCGGTTCGTCCTTTCTGCCCACCCCTTTGGGGACACGGTGTGATTGCTAGTTAGATAAACTTAAAACAATCTTATTAGTATGTACTTTAAAAAAATCTTTTTATTTAAATTATGTTGTTTTTAGGCTATTATCAACTTGTAATTCTAATCATTACGATTATTCCTGCATTAGAGTTTCCCTTTTTTAATATTTAATACTTTTCTGTAGCCCTACAATCAAAATTGTGTACAAGATAAATTTTTTTTTTGCTAAAGTTAGTTAAACGATACTTAACAAACTTATATTCATGTGAGCAGCACACTAGGATCCGCACAACTGCTCCTAACCTTCTGGAGCAAGCGAGACTGTGTCATGCCAAATTGGGGTATGTTGTGAGGCTGATGGCAGAGGGGATGAGAAGGAGATGGGTTAGAGGAAGGTGGGGAAGTACCTGGCTATTCAAATCTGGTCACAAAATACGGCATAAGCCATTTCAAGCAATTTTTATACAAAAATCATATGTCTTACAGTGCTCAAACAATAAATTTATAATCAATGATTTTTAACAAAAATTACAATTAATTACTATAAATAGCTAAAATCAGCAATTTCCGCCAACAGACAACTAGGTGAGCGGTTAAGTCGGTCGCCAAAATTATTGTTTAGTTACGGTGGTTACAGTTCAAATCCAACTTGTGCCGATTTTATTAATGTTTTCTTTTTAAATATTTTTCCACAGTTTTAATTATATTATAAAATTTAGTAAAACGGTTTATCGCCAACACTGTTTAATAATAATATTTTTAAATACATTTTTTAAAATGTATTTTTCCCGGTTTTATTTTTATTATAAATTTTAGTAAAACCGTTTCGTCGTTTGAACATTAAATAATGAAAACAAATAACAGCGCACCTAACTAACTTTTATTCTTGGAGGACCGCTCAAGCAAGTAAGATTATTGTACACCAAAATTGGGTATTTTGTGAGGCTGATGGTAGAGGGAATGGAAAGAAGGTGGGTAAAGGAATGTGAGGAAGTACCTGGTTATTCAGATCTAGTCACAAAACACAGTAAAATCCATTTAAGCAATTTTATTTGATTAGAGGACATTAAAGGAATTGATTATTTGCCATTTTAGAGGCACTTAAACAATTATTTGTGGTCTAGCGGTGATTCAAAAAAAAAGTTTTGCCCCGTGTTCTTAAAATACACTGAAATATAATATTAAAAAAATGTTTAAAATAAGCATTATGGTGGACATTACATTAAATTAAAACTGACCAATTTATGTTGGAACACAAAGTTGCCGTACATATGATGTAAAATATCGACCCGAAAAAACGTTTTTTTTTAAACGTATTGTTTTTATAATTTTATTTACGTAATCATGTTTACATAGCAAATATAATAATTAAAAAAAAAAAAAACAATAAACCCGCTAACAATTTTCAAAGTTGCCTCTAAAATTGTGAAAATTTGTTTTTTCTCATGGCATATTCTTCATAATTTAAAACAAAAATACATATAATACTTATCATCCGTACTAGATATTTACTAAAAAATTTTAATATTTCTATTTTTGAAACTGTTAATACATGGTGGAATTCCATTATAGTGTATTATAATAAAACAAATATAAAACTTTTTTCCACTTTAATTTTTATTTGACCATGACCAGTCTGAAGATGGCCCTAACGAGCTGAAACCCGGTTACGGTCAAATAAAAATTAAAGTGGAAAAAAGTTTTATATTTGTTTTATTATAATATACTAAAACTTTAATAAAAAAAAAAATACATCATTCAGTTTCGATGGGTATTTTGGCCTTAAATCCAAAATTAAGTTATGTATGAAACAGGCAGCGCAGCCGTTCCTCTTAAGACTTGGAAAAACCTCACCCCCCATAAACCAGGACACCTTTGTTAAGTCACCAAACGTAGCGAACCACTTGGGGTGACCTATGGTAGGGGGGTTGCTCTTCCATTAAATCCGGGACGGCGGTACCTACACCTGCCTCCCAAATTAAATCGCCCAGGTTGAAGGCAGTTGGGACTCCTGTGCGGTCTGAACTCTTATGCGGTATTCATAAACAAAAATCGTTTATCATTTCATACATAATCTACTGTTAACACCTGGACAAATCTCACCCCCCATGAACCCCTGCTAATTCACCAAACTTATCTAACCACATGGTGAGACCTATGACAAAGGTGTGGTTATCTATTAAATGGTTCCTGAGCAGCGGTACCTACACCTGCCTCCTAGATCGAATCTACCAGGTTGAAAGCAGTTGGGACTCTTGTGCAGTCGGGACTCTTGTGCAGTTGGGACTTTTGTGCGGAATTCTCATAGAAAAATCATATATCATTTCATACAAACTCTACTGTTAAGACGTGCAAAAACTTAACCCTCATGAACCCGGGCACCCCTGCTAATTCACCAAACGAATCTAACCACTTGGTGAGACCTATGACAGAGATGTGGTTATCTATTAAATGGTTCCCGGGCAGCGGTACCTACACCTGCCTCCTAGATCGAATCTACCAGTTTGAAAGCAGTTGGGACTCTTGTGCAGTTGGGACTTTTCTGCGGAATTCTCATAGAAAAATCATATATCATTTCATACAAACTCTACTGTTAAGACGTGCAAAAACTTAAACCCCATGAACCCGGGCACCCCTGCTAATTCACCAAACAAATCTAACCACTTGGTGAGACCTATGACAGAGATGTGATTATCTATTAAATGGTTCCCGGGCAGCGGTACCTACACCTGCCTCCTAGATCGAATCTACCAGTTTGAAAGCAGTTGGGACTCTTGTGCAATTGGGACTCTTGTGCAGTTGGGACTTTTCTGCGGAATTCTCATAGAAAAATCATATATCATTTCATACAAACTCTACTGTTAAGACGTGCAAAAAGTTAACCCTCATGAACCCGGGTACCCCTGCTAATTCACCAAACGAATCTAACCACTTGGTGAGACCTATGACAGAGGTGTGGTTATCTATTAAATAGTTCCCGGGCAGCGGTACCTACACCTGCCTCCTAGATCGAATCTACCAGTTTGAAAGCAGTTGGGACTCTTGTGCAGTTGGGACTCTTGTGCAGTTGGGACTCTTGTGCAGTTGGGACTTTTGTGCGGAATTCTCATAGAAAAATCATATATCATTTCATACAAACTACTGTTAAGACGTGCAAAAACTTAACCCTCATGAACCCGGGCACCCCTGCTAATTCACCAAACGAATCTAACCACTTGGTGAGACCTATGACAGAGGTGTGGTTATCTATTAAATAGTTCCCGGGGCAGCGGTACCTTCACCTGCCTCCTAGATCGAATCTACCAGTTTGAAATCAGTTGGGACTCTTGTGCAATTGGGACTCTTGTGCAGTTGGGACTTTTGTGCAGAATTCTCATAGAAAAATCATACATCATTTCATACAAACTCTACTGTTAAGACGTTCAAAAACTTAAACCCCATGAACCCGGGCACCCCTGCTAATTCACCAAACGAATCTAACCACTTGGTGAGACCTATGACAGAGTTGTGGTTATCTATTAAATAGTTCACGGGGCAGCGGTACCTACACCTGCCTCCTAGATCGAATCTACCAGTTTGAAAGTAGTTGGGACTCTTGTGCAGTTGGGACTCTTGTGCAGTTGGGACTTTTGTGCGGAATTCTCATAGAAAAATCATATATCATTTCATACAAACTCTGCTGTTAAGACGTTCAAAAACTTAACCCACATGAACCCGGGCACCCCTGCTAATTCACCAAACGAATCTAACCACTTGGTGAGACCTATGACTGAGGTGTGGTTATCTATTAAATAGTGTCCGGGGCAGCGGTACCTACACCTGCCTCCTAGATCGAATCTACCAGGTTGAAAGCAGTTGGGACTCTTGTGCAGTCAGGACTCTTGTGCAGTTGGGACTTTTGTGCGGAATTCTCATAGAAAAATCATATATCATTTCATACAAACTCTACTGTTAAGACGTGCAAAAACTTAACCCTCATGAACCCGGGCACCCCTGCTAATTCACCAAACGAATATAACCACTTGGTGAGACCTATGACAGAAGTGTGGTTATCTATTAAATAGTTCCCGGGGCAGCGGTACCTACACCTGCCTCCTAGATCGAATCTACCAGTTTGAAAGCAGTTGGGACTCTTGTGCAATTGGGACTCTTGTGCAGTTAGGACTTTTCTGCGGAATTCTCATAGAAAAATCATATATCATTTCATACAAACTCTACTGTTAAGACGTGCAAAAACTTAAACCCCATGAACCCGGGCACCCCTGCTAATTCACCAAACGAATCTAACCACTTGGTGAGACCTATGACAGAGGTGTGGTTATCTATTAAATAGTTCCCGGGGCAGCGGTACCTTCACCTGCCTCCTAGATCGAATCTACCAGTTTGAAATCAGTCGGGACTCTTGTCCGATTGGGACTCTTGTGCAGTATTCACATAGAAAAATCATACATCATTTCATAAATACTCTACTGTTAAGGCCTGAACAAACCTCACCCGCAAGAACCCGGGCACCCCTGCTAAGTCACTAAATGTAACGAACCACTTGAGGTGACCTATGGCAGAGGTGTTGGTTATCCATTAAATGGTTTCCGGGTGGCGGTGTCTACGCCTGCCTCCGAAATTGAATCTCGCAAGTTAGAAGCAGTTGGGACTCTTGTGCGTTATTCGCAAAAAAATCGTCAAGGTAGTGTTAATTCAACGAATCGTTCCGGGGCGGCGGTACCTATACTCGTTAAGAACCAGTTGATAACAAAGCACTCCGATTGGTTCATTTAAATCTTACCAACAAATGAGCACAGTGAAGAACTACGTGCACGCCTTTGATAAACACAGCGCCCTGATTGGTTCATTCAAATCGGATCAACAAAGGGAAAAAGTGTAAAATGTATATGTGATGGAAAAATGGGCGTGGTTTACAGCAAAATCTATGTGACGAAAGTTGATCTCTTGGATCAACGTTTATATGCCTGATTTGGTATTGGATCAACAAATTAGGGTGGATCAACAAATTCCTCCGGATCAACAAATTCCTGGCGTACCGTCGCGCCTGATCAACATAGTACGAGAGGGGATCTCTATATATATATATATATATATAATCACCTCTTCCCGTACTATGTTGATCTAGTAAGATTTACATGACCTTTGTTGATCTACCTTTAACACCGTTTATCTTGGCTCCGGTGGGATACATCTGCACGAGTTGGCAACAGTGCCTTAATCATTACCAAGGTTGTCAGTTTGCAACTGACCCCAGTCGGTATGTTCGTCATCAAAATATAAGAAATTTGCTCCAGTTTAACGGTTATTTTTTATTCATTTACTCTCCTTTCGTTGCTCCGATTGATGTATTCGCAGTTTCTAGATACAAGTTGATCTAAAATGAATGTGTATTCAGATTCCAGATACAAGTTGATATGTTTTATTAATTTATTCTCCTTTCGTTGCTCCGTTTGATGTATTCTCAGTTTCTAGATACAAGTTGATCTAGAAATGAATATGTATGTAGGTACGACGAAGATTGTAAACATGGGTTGAGGCGTGCGGGGAGAGAGGGGGGGGGGGAGTTCGTCACACGGAAAGAGAACGCTAACCTACGAATTCTCTCAGTCCTACAGTCCAGCCGCCGGCGTTGTTCACCGCTGAGCCCGGCTTTTCGGCGGGAGGACATGTTGCTTTTTAAATATCACCTTTAGCGCGCTGACAAAATGCAATTAATTTGAGAACAATTTCTCTTATTCAAAATGATAAGATGGTATTATTTTGGATAATTTATTCTGTTAAAAAAATATGTGGTAATTGTTTTTAACAATCGTATAAGTTACAAAGGAATAAAAATATTCCGTTCAAAGATGAACAATTAACTTTATCAACGAAATAATAATATGAACCTTTCTAATCACAAGCATCTGTTTTATTGAGGTAGGTTAGAAATAATATAGTTTTATTCACACTGTGTTTTATTGGCGATATCAAAAATTATTTTTACGCGAAATCTTCTAATGAGCGAGTAATTGTGATATTTTCTCATATATTAAAAAATATTTTATGTTTTCTTCAAATGATTGATAACTTTGTGGAGTCATTATTAATTATATAATTAAATATTTTATGGTTTAATCCAAGATAATACTAAAAAAATATAATTATGTAGTTATAAGAAAAATGTGTTTCCTACTAAAAACAATCCCATGACCTTTTTTGTACTATTATATTGTATCAAAAGCATTCGCTTGTAAATGGAGACGAATTTACACTTCTTGGTATATAAATACCAAATATAGATGAGAATTAGATAAAAACTTTTTAATTATCTTACGCTGTCAACTTTTAATTGTATTAATTTATATTAATTCTAATTATTAATTGTTTTAAATAATAAAACACTTAATTTCTAATACCGTCCCCTTTATAGAATATAAAAAAATAGAATATTAACAATTTACAACCACCTTACTTTAGAGACAAACTGTATTACAATAAAAACTTCCACACATACCATACAAGAAAGAAAGAAGATATTAGACAAAAAAAATCCCAAACACAAAATTGTTTACTGTTACAGTACCTATAAAGGCATCAATTTGTATATAGCTTAGTAAACACTGAATTAAAAAAAAATAGGTACCTAAATTAAGAATATTGAGAGTAGGATATAAAAATTATGTATGCATTAAGTATTGGAAATAAGCAATACGTAAAAATATATAAGTTTATATTAGACCGCATGAAGTGGAACTATTTTAAGTTTTTAAATAAAATAAAATAAATGTATAGAGATTTCATTGTCTGTTAGATCAGCTAATTTGAGTTTCTTCAAATTAATCTTACAGTCTATTTTCAAGCACCGACTTGAGCATACGTTCAATTTATTTTTTATTCATTTATTCTCCTTGAGCATACGTTCAATTTATTTTTTATTCATTTACTCTCCTTTCGTTGCTTCGATTGATGTATTCGCAGTTTCTAGATACAAGTTGATCTAAAATGAATGTGTATTCAGTTTCTAGATACAAGTTGATCATATATGTTTTATTAATTTATTCTCCTTTCGTTGCTCCGTTTGATGTATTCCCAGTTTCTAGATACAAGTTGATAGGTTTTTTTTACTAATTTATTCTCCTTTCGTTGCTCCGTTTGATGTATTCTCAGTTTCTAGATACAAGTTGATCTAGAAATGAATGTGTATTCAGTTTCTAGATACAGGTTGATCCAGAAATGAATATGTATGTAGGTACAACGAAGATTTTGAACGTGGCTTGGGCCGGGCGGGGAGAAGGGGGGGGGGTCATCACATGGAAAGAGAACGCAAATCTACGAATTCTCTCAGTCCCACATTCAAGCCGCCAGCGTTTCTCGGCGTTGAGCAAATAACCGTTGTTCAGAAATTGAACTCTCCCTTATAAGGGAATTCCCTAAAATCCACGGTAGTCGCCCGCTTGTAGCGGGCGAGATGGTGCGGAGCGATACAATAATTATGAGGTCTCTCTTCTTTCAAATAGTATGTGTATGCGTTGGAAAGACAACAAACTATACACATTTTTGTCAACTTGAGCAACGAAAGAACAGTTTGTAAGGTGGTAGAAAATTGTTAAAATTCAGATATTTTATAATATTCTATAAAGGGGACGGTATAAATAAAATAAAAGTTAGGAATTAAATGTTGTATTCACTAAAACACTTAACAATTGGAATTTATATTAATTAGTGCAATTAATATTAATTATTAGAATTACAAATTGTCAGCATAAGAAACTTATTTTTATTTTTATAAATTTCATTTCAATTTGGTATTTATATTCCAATAAGGTACCTACTTATTAGTGTGAGTTCCTCTCCATTCACAAGTGAATGCTTTTGATAAAAAGAGTTAAAAAAAGTTATGGGATTGTTGTAAGTAGGAAACATATTTTTTCTATACCTATGTAATTATTTTTTTTTAGTATTATATTGGGTTAAACTATAAGCTTTTTTTAATGTAAGAGAAAATAGTACAATTAATCGCTCATTAGAAGATTGTTTCTTTCGCGTAAAAAATATGTTTGATATCACCGATAAAACATAGTTTGAATTTTATTTAAAACTAGATTATTTCTAGCCTAACTCAATAAAAGAGATATTTGTGATTAGAAAGGTTCATATTATTATTCCGTTCCTTTGTTTCCGCAACAAAATTTTTCAAAATTTCCGTTCAAATTTGCATTATCTAAGTTATATGTAAGTAGGTATTATTCCACGCCGTCATTACGATGTGGTTTTTTTGTTTAATGTTTCATTTGAGATTTGTTAATATTTTTTCATTCAGCTAATAAATTACATTAAGCCTTCAAAGGAGATCAAATTAATTTGTCTCCTCATTGATGAAGTTAATTGTTCATCTTGGACGTAATATTGATACTAAATGATACGACTAAATACTTGAGTCGGGCCATATCAATCTGAATAACAGAAGAGTATGTATAAGATGTATGAATATGAACGAAGCAAGGAGTGTTTGCCAAGACAGAATTGTGTGGCGGTCTTTTCTCTCTGCCTAACCCTGCAGAAACGGCATGATGATTAGTTAGTTATATATGGTAAACTTAAAACAATTTTGTTAAAATTTATTACTTTAATTTTTTTATTATTATTTAAATTGGAGTATGTTGTGCGGCTGATGGCAGAAGAGATGAGAAGGAGATTGGTTAGAGGAAGATGGGGAAGTACCTGGTTATTCAGATCTGGTCACCAAAGACGGCGTAAGCCATTTCAAGCAATTTTTATACAAAATCATATATCGTACAGTCCTCAAACAATAAATTTATAATAAACGATTTTTCACAAAAATAACAATTAATCACTATAAATAGCTAAAATTAGCAATTTCCACCACCAGACAACTAGGTGAGCGGTTACGTCGGTCACCAAATTATTGATTAGTTACGGTGGTTACAGGTCAAATCCAACTTGTGCCGATTTTATTAATTTTTCTTTTTAAATATTTTTCCACGTTTTTTTTCTATTATAAATTTTAGTAAAACGGTTTATCGCCAACATAATTTAATAATCATTTTTTTTAAACTTATTTTTAAAAATATATTTTGCACGGTTTTATTTTTATTATAAATTTTAGTAAAACTGTTTCATCGTTTAAACATTAAATAATAAAAACAAATTATAGCGTACCTAACTCACTTTTATTCATGTGAGCACCGCTCGAGCAAGTAAGACTTTTGTACCCCAAAATGGGGTATGTTGTGAGGCTGATGGGTAGAGGAAGGTGAGGAAGTACCTGGCTATTCATATCTGGTCAAACACGGCAAAAGCCATTTAAGCAATTTCATTTGATTAATTTGTGTTATTTTACAATTTAGTCAATTAACACAACATATATACTGGCTCCAGATTTTTTTTACTTTAAGTCCACATATATGCAAGGCCAATATCATATTTGGGGATGCTGTGTGGAAGGTATTTTAAGGGAAAGGAAGGAAGTTCAGGGCAAGAAAAGGGTATGAGGGGTGGGTACGAATCTGGGGGTCAGTGCGTCCAGGAGTGACGTATGAATCCATCCATCCCACTGTCACTGGTACTAGGCAATGATGGTTCGAAAGAGTCTGGTTGGGGAGGCCAAACCTCACCCCATAAACTTGAGCACCCTTGCGAAATCACCAAACTTAGCGAATCACTTGAGGAGTGACTTATAGCAGAGGTGTTGGTTATCCATTAAATGATTCCCGGGGTGGCGGTACCTACACCCGTCTCCCAAATTCAATTTCCTAAGTTGAAAACAGTTGGGACTCTTGTGCAGTATACGCATAGAAAAATCATACAGCATTTCATACATACTTGATTGTTAAGAGGAACGGCTGCGCGGCCTGTTTCAAACAAAATTTAATTTTGGATTTGAGGCCAAAATACTCACCTAAGACTAATGATATTTTTTTTAATCAAAAAGTATAGTAAATATCTAGTATGTATATCTATATCGTATTAAAAGTAATTTATCCATTTTTCTATTACGTTATGAAATAGAGGCCCTTAAACGAATTGATTTTTTGCGTTTTTAGATGCACCTTTAACAATTATTTGAGGGCTAGCGGTGATTTAAAAAAGTTTTGGCCCATCTACTTAAAATACTCTGAAATATAATATTAAAAAATATATATTTTCAAAATAAGCATTATGGTGGACTTTAAGTTAAATTAAAAACGATCAAATTGAATCTCCCAGGTTGAAGGGAGTTGGGACTCTTGTGCGGTTGGCACTTTTGTGCGGAATTCTCATAGAAAAATCATATATCATTTCATGCAAACTCTACTATTAACACCTGGACAAATCTCACCCCCATGAACCCGGACACCCCTGCTAATCCACCAAACGAATCTAACCACTTGGTGAGACCTATGACAGAGGTGTTGGTTATCCATCAAATGGTTCCTTGGGCAGCGGTACCTACACCTACCTCCTAGATCGAATCTACCAGGTTGAAAGCAGTTGGGACTCTTGTGCAATTGGGACTTTTGTGCGGAATTCTCATAGAAAAATCAAATATCATTTCATACAAACTCTACTGTTAAGACGTGCACAAACTTAACCCCCATGAACCCGGCACCCCTGCTAATTCACTAAACGAAACTAACCACTTGGTGAGACCTATGACAGAGGTGTGGTTATCCATTAAATGGTTCGCTTGGCAGCGGTACCTACACCTGCCTCATAGATCGAATCTACCAGGTTTAAAGCAGTTGGGACTCTTGTGCAGTTGGGACTCTTGTGCAGTTGGGACTTTTGTGCGGAATTCTCATTGGAAAATCATATATCATTTCATACAAACTCTACTGTTAAGACGTGCACAAACTTAACCCCCATGAACCCGAGCACCTCTGCTAAGGCACCAAACATAGCGAACCACTTGATGTGATTTATGGCAGAGGTGTTGGTTATCCATTAAATGATTCCTGGGGCAGCGGTACCTACACCTGCCTCCCTAATCAAATCTACCAGGTTAAAAGCAGTTGGGACTCTTGTGCAGTTGGGACTCTTGTGCAGTTGGGACTTTTGTGCGGAATTCTCATTGGAAAATCATATATCATTTCATACAAACTCTACTGTTAAGACGTGCACAAACTTAACCCCCCATGGACCCGGACACCCCTGCTAAGTCACCAAACTTTACAAACGACTTGGGGTGACCTATGGTAGAAGTGTTGCTTTTCCATTAAATCCTGGGGCGGCGGTACCTACACCCGCCTTTCAAATTAAAAGTCCTAGGTTGAAAGCAGTTGGGACTCTTGTGCGGTTGGGACTCTTGTGCGATTGGGACTCTTGTGCGGTATTCACATAGAAAAATCATACATCATTTCATACATACTCTACTGTTAAGACATGTACAAATCTCACCCGGATGAACTTGGGCACCCCTGCTAAGTCACCAAACATAGCGAACCACTTGATGTGATTTATGGCAGAGGTGTTGGCTATCCATTAAATGGTTCCTGGGTGGCGGTGCCTACACCTGCCTCCGAAATTGAATCTCCCAAGTTAGAAGCAGTTGGGACTCTTGTGCGGTATTTGCAAAAAAAATCGTCGAGGTAGTGTTATCCAACGAATCGTTCCGGGGCGGCGGTACCCATACTCGCTAAGAACCAGATATACCAGTTGATAAGCAAAGCACTCTGATTTAAATCGTATCAACAAATGAGCACGGTGAAGGACCACGAGCACGCCTTCGATAAACAAAGCGTCCTGATTGGTTCATTCAAATCGGATCAACAAAGGGAAAAGTGTAAAATGTATATGTGATGAAAAAATGGGCGTGGTTTACAGCAAAATCTATGTGACGAAAGTTGATCTTTTGGATCAACGTTTATATGCCTGCTTTGGTATTGGATCAACAAATTAGGGTGGATCAACAAATTCCTCCGGATCAACAAATTCCTGGCGTACCGTCGCGCCTGATCAACATAGTACGAGAGGGGATCTCTATATATATATATATATATATATATGTATATGTATATGTATAATAAAGTATATATGTATAATAAAATAAATATGTATAATAGAATATATATGTATAATAAAATATATATGTATAATAAAATATATATGTATAATAAAATATTTAAAAAAAAATTAAATTGTTTGTAACCTTTGTACCTATGTTTATATAAATGTATGTATCAACAAATTTGTTAATAAATAAAAATAAATAATCAACAGGTGTTATGTCATTAGGTGACATTGATTTTCTATTGTGTATTTTCTCTACAGTAATATACATAACATGAAAAATATGCACTTGTTTCAGGTGGGATTAGATGATCCGGCGTGCCGGGCAGAAAGACTGAACATTGGCCTGGTGCAGGTGGTGTACGAGTGGGCCAAGGGCAAACCCTTCTCAGACATTGTGGACCTTACGGATGTCCAGGAAGGCATTATCGTCAGGAACATACAGCAGCTTCATGAGGTAATCAATCTCTACTCCACAACGACTGTCTGTCCATTTTTGTCATTTTATTGGGGCCCGGCAATCAACATCACATCTATGGTTTATAGCCATATATGCATGTAAAATAGAGTATGCAGCCCACACAAATGGAGACTTGCCGTGTTCCATTTGGTTCAGGGGAGGAACGTGATACAGAGAGGGAACTCTTGCATTCGGCGTTCGTCGTTGAATGCCGATTTAGTCAAACGCACTAAACATAGCATCGCTGTGTTATGCGAACATCAAATTTTAGACAACTAACTTACTCTCGCTTAATTAGCCGTAATTTCAATGATATAAAAACCCACTTTCCTCAGGAAACTTAACCCGTCGGGTTTTCCAATCTTTTTGGCATTATTTTTGCAGTAACGCAACGCACAGCATAAAGGTATTTCGATATAGGCATAAGTCATCCGCTGACGATGGTTGTAGGTCGACTAAACTGGTGGGATAGTAAGTGGATGTACCAACCTCCATCTAAGTGGAGCCACTTTTTTCACTCAATGTCTCATCTAATTATAATACATCTATGCTTCATCCTAATCTTTTGACTGTTTTTTCGCAGGTATTAATGAATGTGAGAGATGCGGCTAAGATCATCGGTGACCCCATGCTGCACGCCAAGATGGAGGAGGTGTCGCTCGTCATAAAGAGGGATATTGTATTCTTCGCTAGTCTCTACACACAAGATGATGTGGTCAATGTGTGACAAATTTTAAATGTGAACATATTGTTTAAAAAGTACTACATATGTGAAGTGAATATGATGTATTTATTAGTTTATATTTTGTTTTTAGACTTGATCCCTTCCCTTGCATACTATTGATTTGAACTAACATAACTTTTATAAATTTCTACTCAAATAAGACCACCAATTTGGTTCAGATATTCTTATCTCTTTCTAAATACATATGTTTTTCAGAAAAAAGTATGTTCATTATTTGTGTTAAATAATACATGAAACATAATCCAAAAGTGTGAACTTTTCGTCCTATTGTTAAAATTTCCTCACAACCCAACGCAAAAATGTATATCTGAAAATATCATATAAACTATTACTTACAACTTACAATGATTTGACAAATTTAATATCCAAGAAAATTTGAGCTTACTTGGAGCACAAGGACACTTCTATGTGTTAACCCTTTCATACCGTATGTGTATTTGAAAATACATAGATTTCAGAATTTTTTCCTCCCTATACAGAGAGTGAATAAAAATTAACAATTTTAATTTTCCAATTGCTGACATTAAGTACTAGCTTTGCGAACTATTTTTGATTTAATTTTCTTTCCAATGAAAGTAGCAGTTGCTTCCAAAGTATTGAAATAAATAAAAAATGTTTTCAAAAAATTTTTCAAATAACTACCGAGCATCAAATGTGTTCTGCAGGGCCTGAAAGGGTTTAGTGTATTTCCAACTTGTAGCGAGGCATTTACTGTTTTAACACCAAACGCCGTAGATTGTACAATATTTTTTTGAATGCATTCATTTCCACTGCTCTCTAATGCAATTTTTTTAATCCACGAGTGGTATCTGTAAATTTAATAGTGTGTATTATGTAATAGTGGTGTGCGAAGCGGTTCGGTTTAGTGAGCTGGATCACTAAATCAGCTCTCTGTAAAGACAGTCTACATGAAAACTGGACGAAAAAAGTATCGTGTAAGAGCATCTTAAGGACGTCTTTAGGAGGGCCAAGGGAGCGAGGGAGAAGGCATGGTGCGGGGGGACGCGAACCGTCGTTCAAATGAGCCGGATCACCGAACCCGTATACTACAAAGTGCTGATTTAGTGATCCGGCTCACTAAACCGAGCCGCTTCGCCCACCACTATTATGTAACACTCTGTTTTGAATGCTGTAAATTAAATTTAGCTAATGTTATCGTTTCGTGTCCATGTTGTACATTAAATAATTACATATAATTATTCTTTCATCAACAAAACCCTTTCATCATTACATTCTCAGATCCCACTGTCCGAATGACACTTTTACCTTTGTTTTCACTGGTACCTACTTCCCAATTTTTTTAATTGTAAATTGAATTCACTGTAACGTTTTCAGCTTTCAATTTAATCTGGTAATAAAACTTAACAACAAAAAAAACCACAATACCAAAAACAAACTAAACAAAATTTAAAAAAAAAAGACTTCAATACACTTCTTCGCACTACCGTGTTGACAATATTTCTGTACATCTAAACTGTGCAGAAATATGGGGGTATCATAATAGAAAAAAAAAAATCAAATTAAACATAAGTAGGAAAAACATCAACCAAAAAATTTTATAAAACACACATTTAGAACAGAACGTACATTCCACCGCATTAACTGCAAACAGAATTTTGAATGCCTGCAGCTGCAGAAGAATTTTTTGTACAGAATTATATCCGCGTCATAATAAATATAAACAATAAAAACACCACAAACATTTTAGTTCTTAGACGATTTGAATCTTCTTCTCACAATCAATCTTAGTACAAATCGAAAATTTCAGCCCAATCCGTACAGTAGAGCCTGTTCTCATTCTGCGTAATAAAAATTATGGAATTATATGTGGTTTACCGGAAACTAGTGGTACAAATGGGAAGCTGGGGAATCTACAAATGATAGAGAATCCAAAAACCTTTTTTTTTTTTATTTGAACATATTGATTTATTTGTTATTTAAACTTCTTTGGATTTTTTTGTAATTGGAGCCGTGTCTATGCTCCGACATATTTTAAAAGATGATAAACAACTGATAAAAGCTCCATAGCGACCAATTTTGTAAACATTCTTCCCAAATACACAAACTCATCGACCTGCTCCGAGTACTCATAACTATATTTCATACTGTTTTTGTACTCTCTTTCAAACACCATTACTTTAGACTTACTTACATTCATCATTAGCTCATTCTTCATATATACTTCATTCATTCTAGATAAGAGAGACTGTAGATCTTCCATACTGTTAGCAATCAGCACCGCATCATCAGCAATACAACAGGCAACATACTTTCAGACTACTCATTTTCGCGCCTAACCCCACCTCTCAATTCTTGCATACAATTATTTATGTATAGATTGAATAACCACAGTGGCATTATGCACCCTTGCTTAACACCTTTTGTGATGTCAAACCACTCCGTAAAATCACCGTTTACCCTAACACATGCAACGCTTCCCTCGTACAGAAATGCGATTGCCTGTATAAAATTTGTATTCACTCCATACTTGGAGAACACGTTCCATAACTTTTTTTCTGTCAACTCGGTCGTATGCTTTTTGTAGATCGACAAAAGCACAGAAAAGTTTCTGGTTTTTTGCCCGAAACTTCTCTGTGAGCATACCCAGCAAAGAAATTTGATCCATGCACCCCCTTCAACTCATTAATGCACCTTGCGCATCCCATATTTTATCCTTTGTTTTCATTTGTACCCTTTCAATCAATATCCTACCATACAGCTTTTCGAGTACAGAGTTTCGAGTTTCATAGTTCCATACAGAGTTTCGAGTTTCTGCGTTAGGACGTACGTCTATTCGCCGCGCCGTTAATTTTTAAATTATTACGATAATTTGATTAAATTGTCTCCAAATAGAAACGATAAATAACGAGGCAAGTGCGCTTCGTTTGTTAACGACGGCTATTGAACGCCTTTCAATTAAAATCGATCATTTGACAAGTGATTTAAATGTAGTCAAAAATATTCTACAAACGTCAAACGTCGGTAGTTTGAATATTATCAATAGTGAAATTGCAAGTACATCAACAGGTGCGAGTGCTAGCGATGTACACATGAAACAAGTGCTGGTTTTTGATTCCGCCACTAGCGCACCGTTCGCCTTCGCCGTATCTACTACTACGGCGGGCGACACTGGCGCCACCACTGCTCCACCCGTTGCTACCTCCGCTCTAGTACCCCTGCTTGCCTCCCTGCCCGCTAAGCCAGCTCCTGTCGTACAAGCCCCCACAAGAATGGCTACCGGCAGGAGAATAACCCGCTCGCAGGCTGCGAAAAGCTCCCAAGGAGGGAAAAAAGCCGGTGATAGTTCTTTGGCAGATAATTCTGACACATCTACCCTCGCTGCATCTACTTTTGCCGTGTCTATCGGCATTGCATCTACTTCTGCTACGTCTGCCTCCGCCCTACCCAGCAGGGACCCACCGCCCCCGTCCGATGAAACTATAGTAGATGTACCACCTCTGGATCAAACTTCGGGGAGTCAACCTTGGACATTGATCAATAGGAAAAGGCGCCCTATCGCCGTACGAGGCAGTCAAAGGAATCAAGATGAAGTGAAATACTTTCACCTTTACCCTCTGCATCCTGATACTTCGCTAGATGATATGACGTCATACCTAAAAACAATACCAACTGTAAGCACCTCCTCATTCATCTAAAATTAATAATTAAAACGAAGGGAGAATATGCGTCATTTAAAATCGATGTGCCCGGGTCAGCAGTGGCAGACTTACTACAATCAAAACTCTGGCCTAAGCACATATCCTTGAATGAATGGGTCAACAAGGTAATAGCTCCAAAGCTACCCAATATTAAACCAAGTTGACGCCGTAATACTCTACATTTCTTTTACAAAAATGTTAGAGGACTGAAAACTAAATGTTCTTTATTTTCCTCTAATGTTTTGGTAAATAATTTCGATGTAATAGGACTGACTGAGACTTGGCTGAACTCCAGTGTGTACAACACAGAGTTATTCGATGGCAGTTTCCATGTGTTTCAGAAAAGACAGAGACAATGGTATTGGCCACAGACAAGGCGGCAGTTGCCTTTTGGCTGTTAAAAGCAAACTTAAGGCTGAACGCATACCTGCTCTGGAGGCTGGCATCGAAGACTTATGGGTAAAAATAACTTACAATGTTTTTGTTACTTTTACATATGTAGTATATTTTCCACCAGCATCAAATTTAGAAATATTTCAACTTTTTTTTAACAAAATAAATGAAAACGTCGATCTTATCGGAACAAGGAATGTTATTATTTTGGGAGATTTCAACATATATTCCGCGCGCAGTAGCAAAGATGTTGAAAATGACCTTAACTTCTTATGCGAAGTATTCGGGCTCTCCCAGAATAACGATATTCCTAATTCCGAGTCCAGGATATTAGACTTGTTTTGTGTAACATGGCATTAAATGTTATACACAGTGATTCTCCTCTCGTACATGAAGACAAATATCACCCTGCATTAGAGTTCCGGTATTCCTGCAAAGTCCTCCTAAGGCTACCAAAGTTCCCCAACATGATGATGGCACTCTGCATGGATGGATCTTTGGTAGGGGTGATTTTGACAAACTTTACCATATGATGAGTCAATTGGAATGGCAAGAGCTTTGTAACTTTGATACCGTTAATGAGGCGCTGCACCATTTTTATTCTTGTATATATAATATATTTGACGCTTGCTTTCCTAGGAAACCTCCCAACAGAGGTGGACGTAGATATCCGAAGTGGTTCTCTAGAGATACCATCGCGAGCATCGAGGTGAAGCATGCTCACCATAAAAAATGGAAAGCCACTGGTGACCAACGTGAGTATGAAATGTTCAGTAAACTCAGAACAGTTGTGAGACGAAATGTTCATATAGCATTTCGTACATATGTTAAATCTATAGAGATTGATATCAAGCATGATTCTAAGTCATTTTGGGACTACGTCAAATCACTACGTAAGGACGGTGGTATAACGGACACCATGATGCATGGTGATCGAAAAGTTAGATGAGCGGATGTAGCCAATGCGTTTGCGACACATTTCCAATCCGTGTATAGTAATGAGCCTCCATTACTAAAACCCAATACTGCTCCCAAGATGAATGTGAAGGGAGCCCAGAACATTGATATATGTCATATAGACGAATCAGATGTAAAATCTTCCATTACAAAAATGAAACATACACATTCTCTTGGTCCTGATTTTTTACCAGTCTTTTTTCTGAATGGATGTGTTGATTTTTTAAAGCTGCCACTAAGCTTCATATTCAACCTCTTTAGAAACTGGTATATTTCCTGATTCCTGGAAAGTCTCAAAAATTTGTCCTATCTTCAAAAGCGGGTCAAAGACATTTGTGGAAAATTTCAGACCGGTGGCTATTCTCTCTGCCCCGGCAAAGCTGTTTGAGTCAATACTCCACAAACACATTCTGTCGCAAGTAGAGCCATTTATAATATCGGAACAGCATGGGTTTATAAAGGGCCGATCAACAGACACGAACCTATTGGTACTCACAGATTATGTATCAAAATCCTTAGATAAAGGCTACCAAGTTGATTGCTCATACAATGATTTTTCGAAGGCTTTTGATACTGTAAATCATGACATCTTATTAAATAAACTGTCAATGATAGGTTTTTCTTTACGGTTTCTAATATTCTTTGCCAGCTATTTTACTGGAAGAAAACAATTTGTATCGCATGGAATATTTTTGTCTAAATTATTTCCTGTGCTCTCTGGAGTTCCTCAGGGCTCTAATTTAGGCCCCCTCCTCGTTTCTATTTTTTTTAACGATATCGCAGAGAGCATTCTGCATTCCAGGTTTCTTCTTTTCGCTGATGACCTAAAACTGTTCTTAGAAATATTAACTTTAGAAGACTGCAATCGACTCCGATCGGATATTGATAGAATTTTTGATTGGAGTAAGAGAAATCAAATTGAGTTCAATATTTCTAAATGTTTCATTCTTTCTTTCACAAGGGCGTGTCATACTTGGTTTTACCGGTATAATATGAATGCCCGAAGTTTAAAACGTGTATCCACTATGAAAGATCTTGGCATCGTGTTTGATAGTAGGCTGACATTTCATGCCCATATTGAAGTCACCTGTAGTACTTCATTAAAAATGCTGGGTTTCGTCCTACGTACTTCAAGGAATTTTAAAGACACTCGGGTTCTCATAATTTTATATAACTCGCTAGAAAGGAGTAGGCTTGAGAGTGGGTCGGTGGTTTGGAGCCCACATCAGGTGAAGTATTCCCTCATGTTGGAGAGAGTTCAGAAGAAATTTTTAAGATTTCTTTATTTGAGGGAGTATGGCTACTACCCGTGGCTCTATCCTATCGACTTTCTCCTAGGTATGCTCGGAATGAACCATCTGCGGGTCAGAAGGGATGTACACATTGTGACACATTTCTTCAGACTGATTCGCGGATGGTTCGAAAATTCGGCTATCATGGAGAACATTCATTTCTATGTTCCCGATGGTTATCTCCGTCACCGACAGCATAGACTGTTTTATCTCCCAGCCTGCAGGACCAACTTGCCAATGGTCATGCCGGTGGGGAGGGCAATCTTGCTGTTAAATAGAATCACTTCGGATATCGACATATTTAGCATCAATGAAGCTGCATTTAAACGTAAAGCTTTGTTGCTACTTGTATAATACCAGTATGCCTTGTATACAATTTACTGAGATTATGTATGTCTAACTTATTTTTTGTTTTAACTTTTATTATTTTTATAAGTAATTATTTTGGATGTTGTACATCCTGTATCATCTTTAAAATTGCATAAAAATGTAAATTTTGTAAAATTTTTAAAAAGAATAAAGAGTTGAATTGAATTGAATTGAGTTTTCCAACTGAACGTAGCAGGCTAATTAATAGCCCTATGATTTCCACATTCCATAATTGACCCTTTACCTTTGTATAGAGGCATGATCATAGCCCTTCTCCAATCTAATGGGGTGTAACCCTCTAAACACTGGTTAAAAAGTTTGCATAACCATCTGAGAATTATACGGCTATCTCCTTTAAAGTATTCAGCACCAATATTGTCGAAACCAACAGCCTTACCATTCTTCACACATTTAATTGATCTTTTAATTTCATCCATGCTGATTTTAGGAACATTCACCCCATCGTCATTCACTGAATCGCCACTGGAATCACTATCACTCGGGTTACTTTCGAAGACCTCTTCTAAGTATTTCATCCATCTCTCTTTTATTTCTTTCTCATTCATCAACATTTTTCCATCTTTCGATTTTATCATTTTCACACATCCACTTTCTGGACCATTCCGGGACCTTTTGACCTCCTTCCAAAACAGTTTAATATTTTCTTGAAAGTGGTTTGTCATTTTGATCCCCTCTTCCTCTTCCAGGCGTTTCTTTCATTCTTTCACTCCATCACATACTCTTTTCTTACATCCCTTGTAAACTTCTTTCGCTCTATCCCTCTCTTCGCTAGAAGCACTGCCAGTCGCTATCAGACATAACCACGCTTTCTTCTTCTCTGAGACCAGTGCTTTAATCTCATCATCCCACCATGCATCACCTTTCTTCCTACCTTGCGTACTTATTCCACATACCTCTCTAGCAGATTCACAGAGGCTCACTTTTATGTGGTCCCATGTTTCGTCTATGCTTAGACCGTCCATTTCCTTATCATTCAGTCTCGTCTCTACACAATTTTCATACTTACTTCTTACGTTATCGTTTCGTAATTTTTCTATTTTTACTCTAGTTGGAGTCGACACTGTTTTCACTTTAGAGCGCCAGCCGCGGAAGAGGTTTACTCTCGACACAACCAGGAAATGCTCAGTTTCTTCCTCAGCCCCTCTGAATAATATATATATATACATGTATTAAAAGGTTTTTCAATAATATTTTTCACTTTCGAAACCCAAACTGCGACCTGGCAAGAATTTTCTCATTTTCCACATACCAGTCTAGTCGTCTTTTGACCATATGTTCTGTAATTTTAACTAAGGAAGATGATAAAGCTATAAATAGGTCTGTAGGAAAGTCCGAAATTAGAGTCTTTATGTGGATTTAGTATGAGAATTATTTGAGTTTATCAAGGTGATGGAATTTTGCCGGAGTCAAAGATCCGATTTATAACTGAAAGAAAATCGTTTAGTGTGATAACATCACAGTTTTTAATGAAGCTGTATGGAATTCCATCTACACCGGGGGATGAGTCTGTAAGATCATTCAAGACCTCCCTTAGTTCTACTAAATTAAAGTGGGTGTCCATCCAGCCCTGCATTTTAAATGAGTGTGTGAATTCTGTTTCATTCCAATGACTCGCAGTTTGAGGAGCTTGTTATGCTCTTGCTTAGATGGGTTCATAATATCTCTTGGAATAACGCAAAAAGGTAGGAACTAAATACTCACTTTATGTATTGCGATAAGTCATTTATTCTTCCAGACGGAACATTCGAGGGGTTAGGCATAAATTAGAGTTAAATAAATTTAAAATCATTAAAATTAGAGGGTCAAGTACTTAATTCTACGTGAAAGTCTGTATTCTTAAAATTAATTTCACTGGGCGATGAGAGGATTACAACAAGAGTTCAAAGGCACTTCCCTTTACTGATGACTATCCAGGGTACAGCATCCTCACGTCTCTGTGACTGGTCTCCGAAGGGTGGAGACCACTAACTTCCTGGCCGGAAGTCTGCAGCTACTGCGGTCAGGGGAACTGGGTGGCCTCTCCGAGGGGTGAGGTTGGGTGCCTTCCTGGGCGGAAATGGGACAACCTTCCGAGCCAGAGTAGTGGAGTCAACTCTGGCTGTTCGCCGAAGGGAGGAACTCAGACTTCCTCCTGCAGTGGAGGCGTAAAGTCAATTCTCCCTTGGCCTGGGACAACCTCCCGAGTCAGAGTCCTGGAGTCAACTGTCGTCAGGGGGCCTGGGCACCTCTCCGAGGGGCGGAGATCAGAAGTTCCTGTTGCAGGTGGTCAGTAATAGTAGGGAATACTTCTACCTATTCCCGTTTGGCGGCCATGTTTCAATGGTTCCCTGGCGCTAGTGTCGACCATTAGCTAAGTCGACCGCTAGGTGCCGCTGGTAGGCCCTTTCCGAAACTTAAAATAATTATTTCGAGAGCTATAATTTAGAACCATGTGAGAACCATATTCAACGCAGGTTACTTAGAAAATAGCTTAATCTAAATGTACGAGCACAATAATGTTTTTATATCTAGTTCATTCTTTCAATAATAATATTAATATTGAAAGAATTGCCCAGCGTTTAATATATTTAGCAATGCAACGAGAATTTGTCCCACGGTTTGGGCGAGATCGTTTGGCCCGTTCAAGGGTCGGTTTTATGACTCATATTTTCTAGCGGGCCGCTCAAGTCCTTTTGGTTTATTACTGTCCTCGACTGGAATTGTACTTTGTCAAATTAGGCCACCGTTCTAAAATAATAGCTAACTCTCTGAGCTTTATGATGGTTTCCGGTCCGTCAATAATACAGGGTCCGGGAACATAACTTCCTTTTTTTAAATGCGCGCCATTCAGTCGGTTGATGTCATAGCAGAGCGCTAGTGGTCTCGTTCGAGAGGCGGAAGTTTTGTCCCGACAGTTTAGTCACCATCATGCGTTGGAACACCGAGGAGCATGTGTTTGCCGTTGAGGCCTACTTTTCGAACGGATGTTCTGTGGTCATAACCCAGCGTGCCTTTCGGAATCGCTTTAATTTAGCCCCGTTGGCCCCTGTCCCGGACCAGAAATCAATTATTATGTGGGTCACTACATTCAGAGAAACTGCAAGTGCGACAAGACGAAGAACTGAATTCCCTCTTCCCATTAGATCACCTAAGAACATTGAGGCAGTGAGAACTTCAATGTTGCAATCACCACGGCGTTCTGTGCGCAAGTACAGTGAATTCAGACCGGTATATAAACATGTTACAGGATTTTTTTTCCCACGGATAGAGAGTTGGAGATAGGGGACACATGGTTCCAACAAAACGGTGCAACGGCACACACTGCAAGAGCATCGATGGCTGTTTTGAGGGAACACTTCCCAGAGCGCCTCATCTCAATTAGGAGCGATTTGGAGTGGCCGGCCCTCTTTCCCGATTTGTCCCCTTGTGATTTTATTTTATGGGATTTTTTGAAATCCTGTGTTTATGTGAACTGTCTGAAGATTTGAAAACCAACATCCAGGATAACACCTGATATGCTGGCAAGAGTTATAACAAATCGGTTAACTCAGTGTATGGAGAATGGGGGACGTCACCTATCTGATTTTATCTTCTAAAACTATGTAAAACAAAACTTTAGGTATGTGCCTACATTATAAAAAACAAAGAAAATAAATTCTGATTCATACAATTGGTTTTATTAAGTTTTGAAAAAGGTAAGTTATGCTCCCGCACCCTGTATAAGATGCTAGCCTATTGTACAATTTATTCAAGGCCTATCTAGTCGGGGGAAATTAATAGAAATTGTAACAATTATTTTTATAAACAATAATTATTAGCCTGAAACACTCATCCAAATTGAAAAAAACCTTTCCGAACAAAGATAAATGTCGCCGATAGGACTCGAACCTGCACCCTTCTGATGTCCGGTCAGATGCTCTACCGTTGAGCTACGTCGGCTTATCGCAAACCCGCCAAGTTAATCAATATATACTAGTGTTTCATTCAATAATTACTGTTTTTATTATATTTTCACCTGTAAACAACCAACTTTATTAGTATGAGAAAGGCTTGTAACGGCTAAATCCCTCAAATAGATGGCGTCGAGACAAATTATGTCTACATTTTATTGGTGAAAATTGCTTTGACTTGTCAAATATTTATTAATTGATTAATAATTCCTTTATTTCAATTTCAGTCAGCAGTTAAAAGAACGAGAAATAGAGATGCTGGAATTGTGTAAGAGCGAAAGCGAGTCGGAAGAAGATCAACCCGAAGTTGATATACAAGAAGAAGTCGCTTCTGACGTCAATCAACTAAAGATCCAAGAAGTCAGTACTCATGTCACATCTGAGGAAAACCCTATTAAATTAATCAATTAATAATAGAAATTGCAATATCAAGCTTATTAGAAAATTCCTTCACCCACTCTGGAGAGGGGGTCAAGCTAACACAAAAAAAAATTATGACTTTCTAACAAAGACACAATAACAATTAATAAAGTTAGATGCTGGCAATACATTTTTTTGGTTTGGCGGCAAATGTGACAGATGTCGGAGATGTGTTGTTTTGGTGCAGTATTTTCATAGCAATTTGCGGCTTGTTTCCTGTAAATATTTGCTTTTATTAATTACCACTATCTATTTGTGCAATGTTGGAAGTTATATGATATTAGTACAAAATGACGGAAACAATCGAATCCGATTCTGCCTTATTTTCTCGGAAAATGGAAGATGAACAGGTCGACTTCAGTGAAACTTCCCTCGCCTTAGTTGAAGAAGAAAATAATTCTAACAAAAGTGACAGTGACAACGAAATATTTACCAAATCTAAATCGCTTTCGAAAAGTAAAACAAAACAAATTATCGATAGTGACAGTGACTCGGATAATTCAACACAAAGCGGCTCCAAAAAGAAATTCATAAATGTTTCCGAAGGGAATGAGGATTCCGGATTGTCCGATTCTTCCTCAAAGAAAAGTGATAAAAATGTATCCACTAAAAGTAAAAAAAAGATTATTAGACAATTGGATAGTGATTCAGACGAATCTGGTAGTAAAAATAAAAATAATCATTCAGGTAGTGATGATTCAGATAGTGATAATAATGAAGAAAATATTGTGCATTCAACTAGGATCAAAGACAAGAGAAAGAAATTTACTGCTAAGTTCCAAAATCTTTTTTCTAAGTCCAAAAATACTCCAGAAAATAGTGTAGAATCAAATGATTCTGTTATAGCAACAGAAGCATCAAAGCCTAAAATACCAAATCTCTATGATTCTGATAGTCCTGATGATGATAGAAAGTCAACAGTCAGCGATAATGATAATTCTAATGAAACTGATGAAGAGAAACAAGAGCAAGTGGCGATAGTTCAGAAATCTTTTGGACAAAAACCTAAAGGCGTAAAGATGATAGCTGCAAAACATGAGAAACCAGTCCAGAGGGTAATAATATAACTTTATTTTATATCTTATATTTATTATTTTAATTTTGTATTTATTACCATTACCAGATGTACACCATTTTTATTACGTATTGTGAATAAAAGATTTTTTTATTGTTTACAATCTACATTGAAGCATTCATACTTGCTTCAAAGTGCGAACATCATTCCTTTGCAATGAGTCGCCCTATAATATACTGAAGCCTTCATGGAAAAATGAAATAGGCAGTTTCTGTGCCCACCTACTTGATGCTCTGTTTCCGCTCACCTCAGTTCATCTCCGTACCCTATCCCATCCTTTCCCCATTAGAAGAGAGTTAATTTCCATTTGTATACATGAATCTAAATCACAGTAATGAAACTATTAATCGATATAAACCTATGAAAACTTACCTTTCTACGAAAACATCATCTTATACCATTCCTCAGATGTCAGCGAAGCAAGCCATGGAGCAGATGCACAAGATCAAGAGTGAGTCGGGCCGTATGCTGCGTGAGAAGGATGTGTCGCTGCCGTACCACCGACCCAAGCAGGTTTCCCTGAAGGACATCCTGGCCAAGAAGAAGAACAAGTGGATGGGCATAAAGATGAACAGTGACCAACTGAAGGAATATGCGTAGGTTTCTGATGAACATTGATCACAAAAGTATTTTAAAATTTTTTAATTCTTGATGGAATTCAATAGTGACTACAATTCGCTTTGTTCATTTTTAACTACCGCAGACCCATTAAAAAATCACAGCATATCATAACTGTAAGATTTGTGAAGTTTAAAGTTTGCATAAAAAATAAATATATTTTTTTAATGAAAAAATAAAATTGCCATCTCTGAGAATCGAACCCCGATCAACCACTCGGAAGGCAACTATGCAGATCATTACACCACCAACTATTTATTATAAGAACGGCGGTATAAAGTCATTATATGGACTGAAAATGAGAATTATTTAATTTGAATTTTACGTACTCCATACTCACATCGCAAACGAAGTTATGTTGTTTAATTATTAATGACTGTGAGGCATGGCTTTTACCGGGGACAATTTGAAATGAGACTAAAGGCCTTTATAATTTTTTTAATAATTCCTTTATTTCAATTTCAGTCAGCAGTTAAAAGAACGAGAAATAGAGATGCTGGAATTGTGTAAGAGCGAAAGCGAGTCGGAAGAAGATCAACCCGAAGTTGATATACAAGAAGAAGTCACTTCTGACGTCAATCAACTAAAGATCCAAGAAGTCAGTACTCATGTCACATCTGAGGAAAACCCTATTAAATTAATCGATGCTTGCAAAAACTTAATGAGCATGTTCCAAGATGAAGAAAAATGCTCCACAACTAAAGATAATGTTTCCGAAGATGTTGAAAGTACTTTTCCGATTCTTTCTGATGGCTTATCTAATCGGGAGCTGGAAACGTGTCCTCAAAATTCAGAGAACGTCTCTGATACAAAAATGATGAACCATATTGAAGATTCAGTGCAGACAGAAAGTGTTGACAAAACGTCTCCCGAAAAATCTATCATCGCAATAGATGCTAGTTCACTAGGTGTTACTGAGCAAAGTAATGTTATCCCTTCGGTGAATTATGACGAAATTCTTCCTGATGAAGCAGCCAGTGATGAGAAAATGGAGGCAGAACTTAATACCGAAGTCGATTATGTGAATTCGAGACTGAATGATGATGAGAATTCTACCGAGATGTTTGACAGTGATGTTTTGTTCCCGGACAAAAAAATCGACAATCATTTTGAAAGTGCGCATTCGAAAACACAGCCAGACGGTAAGCTTTTAATCAAAATTGTTGATTGAATTTATTTATATCAAATCTCCATGAGATTTTGCAGAAATTGTAGAACTTTTCTGTCATTGCCATGGTTCCGTTAAATCTGATGCCCATCAGTTGAATACGGCATACAACATTTTTTTATAAATTCGTGATCACATTTTTGATTTCTGAAAAGTATTTTGACTTTATTTTATTATTTCAGCACAATTTGTACCAACATTGTCTTCTCAAAGTTTTTCATGCAGTGTTCCCAACGCAAAGCCAAAACTGACGGGCTCTCCCGGCTGCTTCATTGATTTGATATCCGGAGAAGTTCAATCCGGGGTAGAGATGTTAAAGAAAAAATTTCTCATTCACGCTGCTATGAAAACACCAGAGGAACGAGAGAGGGAAAAAGAAAGAAGGTAAGGCTTTGTTCCACACAACCAAAAGTATCTAGTTAATTTAATCACTAATTGTCTTTGGTCTCAACAGTATTTGTTATCAATGTGTGTTCTCATCTATGTTATTTTTCCAGAATAAAGCCAGGATCTTCTCTTGTAAAACTTAAACGAGATCTGGAAGATAAGATGACAGATCAGCGTACACTGGAGTGGACCAAAAGGCTGGAGGAAGAAGCATTAAAAAAGAAAGAAGCAAACGACAATCTCTCCGACTGTGAAGACATGCTGGAAGACGTTGAAACGTGCAAGAATATTGACGATGAAGATGAGGATAAAAAAAATTATCAAAAGAACAGCGATTCTGATGCCGAATCAGAACCAGAAGAAAACGATGTTCTGATAACTGATGAAAAAAAATATAAGTCTGGTTTTGTTGATGAAGAAGCTGAGGTTGAGGACGATGAAGACGCTGGCTCTGGTGATGAGAACGACGAGGATGGGGACAGCAGCAGTGAAGATTCAGGTGATGACCTAGATCAAGCCCCGCTAGAAGGAAAGAAGACCCTCACAAGAATCATCAAACCCAACGATTCTGACAGCTCTGATGATGAAAATCAAACTGAAAATGGTAAAAAAGCATTGGACTCTCTGCAGAATGGGAAACTTGATTACAGTGAAGAATCAATTAATATCGTTGTGCTGAATACTCCACTGAAGAAGGACAGAATATTGAAACCAACACAGTCCGAAGACTTGTTTGAAAGTCAAGAAACCTCCAAGAATGACACAAACTTTTCATTGGACTGTAAGTTTCTTCTCAATTTTTCAATGTGAATCTTTTTCTCACTCACTTACATTCATACGTCATTTTATAATTCTCGAACTTTGCTTTGTATACACCACTTTATTTGCAGATCTGTTCCTTTTATTGTTCGATTTATTTGAAACTTTCAGGGGAGGAAGAGTTGCCTCTCGGCCAGAAGCTTTTACCTCCAAATGTGACCCCTTTGTCTATGAAGAAGAGCTCCGCCAGTTCCTTCAGCGAGCCCGGCGCTGGCCCCCAGGGCAGGTCAGACCTCTCCAGCCTCGTGTCTCCCATCATCAAGCTGACTGCTGTACAGAGAATGTCTACGGTAAATTTTTATTTCATCTCAGATCTTCATATTCAGAAATTACATACATCATTTAGTGCTAAAGTTAACAATATGTCAACACAAGGAAATGGGGGAGGAATATAAGGAAGGGATGAGAAAGGCTGACTGTTCGTGACTATTATGTAATCACATTTAGCGCTAAAGTTAGCAATAAGCCAACACAAGGAAATGAGAGAGGGGTATGAGGAAGGGATGAGAAAGGCTGACAGTTCCTGACTATATAGATGTAATCACATTTACCGCTAAAGTTAGCAATATGCCAACACAAGGAAATGGGAGAGGGGTATGAGGAAGGGATGAGAAAGGCTGACTGTTCCTGACTATATAGATGTAGTCACATTTAGCGCTAAAGTTAGCAATATGCCAACACAAGGAAATGGGAGAGGGGTATGAGGAAGGGATGAGAAAGGCTGACTGTACCTGACTATAGATGTAGTCACATTTAGCACTAAAGTTAGCAATATGCCAACACAAGGAAATGGGAGAGGGGTATGAGGAAGGGATGAGAAAGGCTGACTGTTCCTGACTATACAGATGTAGTCACATTTAGCGCTAAAGTTAGCAATAAGCCAACACAAGGAAATGGGAGAGGGGTATGAGGAAGGGATGAAAAAGGCTCACAGTTCCTGACTATATAGATGTAATCACATTTAGCGCTAAAGTTAGCAATAAGCCAACACAAGGAAATGAGAGAGGGGTATGAGGAAGGGATGAGAAAGGCTGACAGTTCCTGACTATATAGATGTAATCACATTTACCGCTAAAGTTAGCAATATGCCAACACAAGGAAATGGGAGAGGGGTATGAGGAAGGGATGAGAAAGGCTGACTGTTCCTGACTATATAGATGTAGTCACATTTAGCGCTAAAGTTAGCAATATGCCAACACAAGGAAATGGGAGAGGGGTATGAGGAAGGGATGAGAAAGGCTGACTGTACCTGACTATAGATGTAGTCACATTTAGCACTAAAGTTAGCAATATGCCAACACAAGGAAATGGGAGAGGGGTATGAGGAAGGGATGAGAAAGGCTGACTGTTCCTGACTATACAGATGTAGTCACATTTAGCGCTAAAGTTAGCAATAAGCCAACACAAGGAAATGGGAGAGGGGTATGAGGAAGGGATGAAAAAGGCTCACAGTTCCTGACTATATAGATGTAATCACATTTAGCGCTAAAGTTAGCAATATGCCAACACAAGGAAATGGGAGAGGGGTATGAGGAAGGGATGAGAAAGGCTGACAGTTCCTGACTATATAGATGTAATCACATTTAGCGCTAAAGTTAGCAATATGCCAACACAAGGAAATGGGAGAGGGGTATGATGAAGGGATGAGAAAGGCTGACTGTTCCTGACTACATAGATGCTGTTACTAAACAAAGCTTTTTAGTCATTTTTCATCAGGTAAATCATTATTCCACAGACACAAAATATTATAAAGCCGCCCCATACAACTGGTTTGCCTAGTGCTAACTGAAGCCACCACATCCAAGACTCGGCCATCTGACGTCCCTTTCCTAAAGTCGATCCCTTCCCACATGTTCTTAAAAACGATGAGCTAGTCGGAATGTGTATGGAGGTGGATATGGATATATACACTTAGAAGAATATAGAGTATAATATACATACATATAAGGAAACGATAAAATAAGTTCAATACTAATAAAAATAGAAGAATAATAAACAAGTTGTTTTTTTTTTATGGCTTTCACCCATTAAGGGCGATCTTGGCCATCAGTTAGATTTATAAGCTAAGTTTCAAAGAAATGTTTCAATTCGGAATGGTTAAATCTCACCAGGGTCATACTGACAGAATCTTCCTTCTGGAATGAAATGTAAATATCTATAAAAAAAATAGGTAAAAACCGCTGAGCTAAATCATTTTCCTCAGCGGCTTTGTCAACTTACAAGCATATCAAAACGACCGTTACGTTATGTCTGACGGTGCATCACAATTTGATCAAATGCTGAAATTCACCAAGAATCGGCATTTGACAGAGATCATTCAAAGATCAAGAATTCAAAATGGCGCTGATCGGCGATTCGATGTCCTTCAAATGTGACAAGAATTTGAAACAACCCAACTTTTCTGTATGAAATTTTTTAAAACAAGTAGTAGTATGATTCATTTAAATTTTAGTGCCCGAAAATTACTCTTCGGATATTTAAAAATTACTTTCGGATATTGCAAAATTTAAATCCATTGAATTCCGGCATCTCCAATTGGCAATGTCAAAAATTTACTTCTCTGAATTTAAGTAGCTATGGATGTATATACAATTTTTTTTATAAATACGTAAACGCTTTATTACAAAATATTATTTTTCCAAAAAAAAATTATTACGAAAATAAAATCAGGCGGGCCGCACGCAAATTTATCCTCGGCAAGCTACGGAAGTATTAGATCGCGGGCGCTCAGCGTTCCAAAAGTTAATTCTGATTTTGAGTATTTTTCTGTCAACAGACATCCATTGATCAGACGCCATCTCCATGCCGAAACCAAGCTTCCCCGAAGTACAAGTCTCCGCTTGAAGCTGACAAGTTCGCCAACCTGCAAAAAAAGCTGCTGTTTGAATCCGAAGGTTCAGAACTCCTTCAGGTATAGTCCAACTTTTATTCGGTATAATGGTGCAGTTTTACAATAAAATGTAGAAACTTAATCGAACTATTTCTGTCACCACTGTGTGGCAACACCGAGTTGCCCCAATTTTGGAACAATTATAATACACACATTCAGATGTGAGGTAATGCTTGACTCCTGAATTTTGTATTTCGGAAAAGACAGGTCAAATTTGTATTTAATCTTTTCTCTTGTATTTTAACTCCAGGATACCCAAGAGCTCGAGAATCTGTGTTCCGGTAAATTTCCGACCCAGGGTATGAAGAGCTCCTGCAAGCCATCCGATGTAACAATGACTGCGGGATTCAACAAGAACACACCGACAGGTTCCCAGATGACACAGAACACAGAGAATGAACTCCTGGAACTCTGCACGGGCAAGTTTGCGGGAATAAATGACAGCGGTGAGGCTGTGATAGAACCAAATACCTCCAATGGTGATAAGGTACACATAATAATTACGTACATACTTTCAAATTTTACAATGTTAGCTACTTTCATTTCACTGCTAAATAAAGGTTTCTTCATGCTTCTTCTACCTTTTTTATTGTGAATTATGCACAAGAGTTTCAACTGCCCGGAGCCAGCGGCACTATCCTATAAGATACTGGAGTGGGAGGGCAAGGTGATGGGAGAGAGGAAGTTTGGGATGTACCTAGCTATTTAGATTTAATCACTAAACATGGCTAAAGCCATTTCAAACAAATTTTCTATTCTGAATGGTGGTCTTTCACCAGGGTGATGCTGAAAGAATCCACCACTCTGGAATATGCTGCAAATATACTAAAACCTGTCTTTTCATGGGTGATTTTGAACATAAACTGCCCAGAAAAATTTTCCATGTCTTACTCTTCGATATTTTCCTATTGTTTCTCCAGTGTTCTTTCTTTGTTTTTTTTTTATTTTTTTATGTGAATACCGCACGTCAAAGTCTCAACTGTCCGGAGCCAGTGGGTCTATGACATCCCCAATTGGGGGTGTGTTATGAGGCTAAACGAAATGGTAAAGAGAAAAGTTAGGAAGTACCTGGTCCAGGGTCTGACACTTCTGCCATCCACACCTAGAGTCATCTCTGATGTCGCCTTCCAACCCTTTTTTTATGGCCACTTTGCATGCCCAAAATTATTATATACAACAAGTATGCTAATGTGTTTTTTTTTCTTTACAGGGAGAATCTCAAAATATTTCTCTCGTTTGGTCTGAAACACAAAACACCCAAGAAATTGCAATTGCACTATCAAAAATTACCTCCAGACTAGATAGATCCGAAAAGAACACCCTGCTTATAACTGGTTCAACGGAGATTGTACAAGAAGTAACTACGGCGAATAATAGCATTGAAACTCTAAGCAATACAGATGAAATCAAGGCTGTGAATAAATCCATCACTTCTTTCTTTAAAACAAGTAATAAAGAAGTTGTTGAAATGCAAGAATTAGAATCTGTCCATATGGTGGAGCAAGGAAAGAAGTTTGATATTCTGACGAGTTCGGAAGAGGAAACGGTGGGAGATGAAGAAAAAAGTTTAAAAAAGAAAGTGCTGAAGTCAAAAAGGGAACGAGGAAAGAAAAGGAAACAATTGAAAATATCTGGTACGTATTTCAAATACGTGTCTGGCATGTTGTGAGACTGGGGATGGGAAGAGATGGGCAAGTGGAAAATCTGGTCACTAAACATGGCTAAAGACATTTCAAGCATCATTGTGTTTCCAAATGGTGGTCTCTCACCAGGGCGATACTGAAATTATCTTACACTCTGTGCATATACACTAGAGGTAGGCGTTTCAGTTCATTTTTCAAAATAAACGGTCACTCGAAACTGTTTAAAAATGAGATGATACATTAAAAAAAATAGTATTCAAAACGGTTGTGGCTACAGCATTTCATAGCAGCGGTCAGTGATGGAGTTTCAGGTGAAAGCGTTTAACGTGAAAGCGTTTCTTTGCAACGGTTGTAGCAGTTTAATAAAGTGTTGCGGGGAGCTGTTTTTAATAATAATAATATTTGGATTACTTCTATAGCGCCGTTTTCTTGGGAACATTTCGCACTGAATTCTCAAATGAATTGTGCATTATTGGAATAATTTTCCGCAGGTTTATTGCGGGCATAGTTACACGTTTTTAACAGTAGTCCCAAATCCGAAAAACTGTTACAACCGTTTCGGAACATAAACGATTATGAAAAAATAATTTCACATTATTTTACTCACCTCTAATAATGCAGACACATATATTTAATGCATTACTGTAACGGGTTAATTAAATTACACACACTTTGCACGGAGAACAGAAAGTCTTTATTTTCTGTCTAATCAATTTACGAGTAAGTTAGCAATAATACGACAGTATAACAATAAAATATAATATCTCACTTGATTCACTCACTCTGAATTAACCGCACTTCAATCAACCCCAATGGGTTATTGTATCAGTCCTCGACAAAGGATTGCCGACGCTCTGTATCCACCGCCCATCAATCGACCACATAGGGTTCTTGGATCAGTCCTGGCAGAGGAGGTTGGAGAGGCGGGTTAGGTGCAGGGAAACAACTTTCTCTCTGGAGCTAAAACATGACCTTTTATAGGTCATCACAGCTGTGACATCCCTTCCACGGGGTCACATCTCTAATCCTGAGTGGCGGGGGTGAAAATCTAATCAATAACATCCCTCACCTTATTTAGTAAGAGATGAAGCGATGCAGGAGTGAGAGTGAGAAAGTATTCGAGATTGAGAACAACTGATCCTACGCAATAAATGCGTATTACTAAGATGGTTTGTTACTTTACCATTTAACTAGAATTTCTTTGTTTTATTTAGATGATGAGGAATCAGAGGATGAAGACGGCAACTCTGTGAAGTCATTTGATGATGGTGCGAGCGAGGATAAACTCGTTGATTATGATTCTGAAGAAAACGAGGTGAACTATTTTTGTTAGAATTTTTCTTTTGTTTTCAGTGAACTATCGATTTGAGAAGTTTCAATATGGTATGGAAGTTATATTTTCGTAGCTCGCTTATTAATATCACTCGTCACTAAATACCTTGAATGTTTCCAGATTGTCCTGCAGCCGGACGTCCCCTTGCCGAAGAAACAGAAGGGCAAGCAAAAGTCAGAGTTCTTCGATCAAGAAGCGGAGCTCACCTCCGAGGATGAGTGGAAGGCCTCGGGGGACGAGGATGAGAGGGGACTGGACCAGATGGAGAGAGAGGAAGGAGACGATGATCAGTTTGATCAGAGAGCCATGAAGAAGCAACTGGACAGGATTCACCTGTAAGTAATAATTGACCTCCTTCACAAATGTTCTCCACCGGCTCTGGTTCATAGCCATTCTTCTCCAATCTCTAGGCCTCCCCGTCCTCCTCCAATCTTCCACAATGTCTGATCATCCTCTATCCCCAGGTCGCTTCCACCGGGGCACCCACTTCAAAGTTAAGATTTTCGATATCCAGTCATTTTTCATTCTTTCCACATGACCAGCCCATCGCAATCTTTGAACCTGCTGAGTCTTACAATGGTTTCATCCTCAATTATGTGAAATCCACTTGGTCATGATTTTCAATGTGCAGTTATCTGGTATTCTTTCCACACGGCCGGCCTATCGCAGTCTTTGTAACCCACATTATCTTACAAGCAAAAAAAGAATATCCAGTCTATTATGCATTTATTTCTATCGGATCTATTTTCTAATGTACATAATATTTTTTTCTGTATTATCATTACCGGCCAAATTCAATTGCCGCTGTATTTATATCTTTTTATTTATTTCTATTAACCCCATTACAGCCGTCAAATTCTGGATGACGACAAAAGAGAAGTGGCCATGCTTCAGGAGATGCTGTTGGAGGATGACATGGAGGGAGGCACCAGGGAGAGGAAGTTCAGATGGAAGAATGTTGGTAAGGACTTAAGAACAACAATATCTGTATGCATTAAGTATCGAGCCTTTTGATTTAATTTTATTCCACCTCAGCTCTTAGTTGTCTATTTTAGTATTTTATTTGATCTTATGGTAATCTTCCAGATAACAATGTGGAGGCCGGGGCGGCCGTTGGAGACGATGATCTGGACGGGGGAGGATTAGAAGACCTGCAATCGGAGGAGCAGTGGAGGAAGCAAAGACATGAGAGGCAGACCTTCCTTCGCCAGATGATGGTACCAAATATACCTTTCAATTTAATAAATTATTTTTCAAACTCTACTATACTTAGACCAAAAACAAAAGACCGTCACCGACAAACGCTAGCAAACTACTAATAAATCACTCCCTTTCTGCGCACAGCAAATGATATGAATGATATCCTTTCTGTGCATCTGCACACCTTCTTTTGCTTGCTGTCTAGCTATAGTTCAACTTGACCAACTTCATTTTTTTTAAATAAGATAAGATTTATTTTTATGCACATAGCTAATGCTATTATTGTATCCTTAATAAATATCCATAGTTTAAAAACCCATGGAAACATGAAGACAAACTCCCTTTTTTATAGTATGCAATACATATGCATTGTTTATTTTTAAAATGTAATAAGTTTTAGTATTGCAAAACACATATTAATCACAATGTGTCCTATTGTTGAGCAATTTCATATGCTTTAGAGAAATCTTGGTGTTCTGGATCTATATTATATTACATCGTTTTGCGAAGTATGTGTCAATTTTTTTTTCAATAGGAATTCCTTTAGTATGGGAGAAATCCCCTTTTAAAACTAAATGAAAACTTAATATTTTTCTTTAGAACTAAAATAAAAAGATATTTATAAAATTATGTGTAATATGTAGTAGAGATGGGTCATAACTCATTTTGTTAAGAGCGGGAGTCACGGTACCAGCTAAATATTTTCATACAAATCAAAAGTACGACTCAATTGAACGAATTAAAGAGCCGACTCCCAGCATATAGGTGAAGGTACAAAACGTCCAGATGCCAGATTGTCAGTCGCCGCTCGCGTTCTGTACAGTGCCTACATACGAGTAAATGCGGTAATTATTCCTATCTCTACACACGAATGTGCCAAACATTAATTGCATGTTCCACAGTCTTGGGTATAATTTAGCCTTATAGAGATTAGACACGTATATGAAGATTTTATATAAACAAATTAGAACAAAGGACCTTATTTAAAGATGCATCATCGTAGAAATGCGAAGAATAATTTTCAAATAAATAAACAATCTTTCTTTAGTGGTTCCAAGGTTTATCAAAGAGTCACAGTTCAATTGAGCCGTGGTACGGTTTACCAGGAGTCGTATGCTCGCGGCTCATTAAAATAAACCGGCAGAAATGAATGACTCATTACTAATGTGTAGTCCCCTTCTTTGTCAAAGTATGAGTGGACATGTGAAGAAAAAAAATTATATTCAAAAAGTAATATGGCAAAATGACCAACTAGTCCCTCTAATAAGTGGTGTCTTTCACATACAGAATTTTATCCTTTGGGCGCGAGAAGCGCACCCCTGCGCCGCACCATACATGCCCTTCACACGGGCGGCTCACCCGTGCGCCGCAAAGCTTCCATAGTTTAAAGATCCCCGCGTGTGACAGAAGTTGTACATATTTTTAATGTGTGGAAAATGTTAAATTACAGAATTACAATTTGTTTTAATCCCATTTAATTTTCAGGAAAAGGAGAACACCGAAGGGTCAAACAATTCTCAAGGCGATGAGCCTGTTTTGAAATCAAACCGACCTTCCTTTATTAAATCGGCTTTGGTAAAAATTAAAAGCCGATCCTCGCAGTACACACTTGAAATTACCGAAGCAGTTCTTCCGGCCAAAGAAACGGAACCAAGTAATGGGAATGCAGCTAACGGGAACTTGCCAATTGGAACAAATGATATAATGGAGAAAACCAGAAAGAAGCCCGTTACTGATGTCTCCGAACCAACGAAGAAGACTTTCTTAATTCAGGTTAGTAATTAACTGATGTCTCTGAACCAACGAAGAAGACTCTTAATTCAGGTTAGTAATTAACTGATGTCTCCGAACCAACGAAGAAGACTTTCTTAATTCAGGTTAGTAATTAACTGATGTCTCTGAACCAACGAAGAAGACTCTTAATTCAGGTTAGTAATTAACTGATGTCTCCGAACCAACGAAGAAGACTTTCTTAATTCAGGTTAGTAATTAACTGATGTCTCCGAACCAACGAAGAAGACTTTCTTAATTCAGGTTAGTAATTAACTGATGTCTTTGAAGACTCTTAATTCAGGTTAGTAATTAACTGATGTCTCAGAACCCGAAGAAGACTTAATTCAATGTCTCGAAGAAAGACTTTCTTAATTCAGGTTAGTAATTAACTGATGTCTCGAACCAACGAAGAAGACTCTTAATTCAGGTTAGTAATTAACTGATGTCTCGAACCAACGAAGAAGACTTTCTTAATTCAGGTTAGTAATTAACTGATGTCTCCGAACCAACGAAGAAGACTTTCTTAATTCAGGTTAGTAATTAACTGATGTCTCCGAACCAACGAAGAAGACTTTCTTAATTCAGGTTAGTAATTAACTGATGTCTCCGAACCAACGAAGAAGACTTTCTTAATTCAGGTTAGTAATTAACTGATGTCTCCGAACCAACGAAGAAGACTTTCTTAATTCAGGTTAGTAATTAACTGATGTCTCCGAACCAACGAAGAAGACTCTTAATTCAGGTTAGTAATTAACTGATGTCTCCGAACCAACGAAGAAGACTTTCTTAATTCAGGTTAGTAATTAACTGATGTCTCTGAACCAACGAAGAAGACTCTTAATTCAGGTTAGTAATTAACTGATGTCTCCGAACCAACGAAGAAGACTTTCTTAATTCAGGTTATTAATTATCTGATGTCTCTGAACCAACGAAGAAGACTTTCTTAATTCAGGTTAGTAATTAACCCATTTGCCGCTAACTGCCGAACATATTACTGTAACAAACTACTCAACAAACACTCGATTAAACTAATACATATTTTTGGAAATTTATTGATCTTACTGACATATTTTATGACTCTTTAAAAGAATCGTTCTCTGTACCAACACTTTGTCGAATCTAACTACACATATTTATAATATTTTAAAAGTTAAAAAAAAACAATTTTTGCATTTGTATTATTACTTTTCATTTCACAGCCATCGGTGTTACCATTACCTGAAAAGTTAGTCTGTCAAAATAAAGTAGACAAAAATGGAGGGCACTGCAATCATATATATAGTATAAAAACTCTTAAAAATATAAAAACTTGTAAAAATATAAAACATGACAACTTGTAGAAATGTAAAGTATAAAAACTTGTAAAGATATAAAGAATAAAATACCAATGAATAATATAAAGGCGTGATAATTAAATCAACATTTGAGGGGTATAAAAGCAAATTCAGCAATCTCCAAAATGTCAAAAAATAATTTGTGAATGCATTTCCATATAGATTCTATTTGTGAACCTAATAAATTCAATGGTTAGCTTCAAAATCAGCTTTCTACCATCAAAAATCGCCTTTGAATGTACGTATTAAACGCAAAGATAGCAATCTCCGTGTTCTTTCAAAATCAAACACACCAATCTCCCTTTCGACAAATCAAATTCAAAGGATCTGTCACGTGACATGATGGCCACTCCATACTAAAAGTGGTAGTTGACGATGATTTTTCTGTTTTTTTTTTTTTTTAAATATATGTAAAAGTGTGTTCCGAACAAATGTTTTCGAGAATTATTGAAGATGGATTGTCCACCCAACCCCAGTGTCATCAAAATTGGAAACAATTTCCATAAATAATAATATCTAGAATACAATTTTATGCCTATCCCAGATTATATGTTTATATTTAAATTTGTTTAATATCTTTAAAAAAAAAATTATTAAATACCCTTTATTGAGTTATGAGGATATTCCTTGAAGCAAATCAAAACAAAAGAAGGATGGCGGTTTTTTGGAAAGTTTTATAGCAAACAGCAATCTCTAATGTTGTATGAAGCAAAAGCTTCCCGATTAAAAAGTTATTTATCTTTTTATAGACTTGTATTAACCAAATTTCTAGGACGCGAATAATCTCAGATATCAAAATACTATATGATGTACTTTTCTCAGCTTGTGATGAAATCCCATTGAATATTTACTAGTTTTTTTTTTGCCTTTTTCTCAAAAACATGATAGCGGGAGATTGCTGCCTTTGCTTTTGTACCCCTCATATATAAAATACAGTTGTTGATGTAGGCTAATCTATTGGTCATCGATATTAGAATATTCATTGCCTAATCGATGCAAGCGATATATTATTGAATTTTGTTCTGCGTTAGTGCCGGTATTGTTACATACAATGGTAAGGTGATTTGAGTCTAGTCGATCTACTAGGTGCGTGATAATTTATTAGCGAAACCAATTCAGTGGAATCAAACCACTTATTATTTATTTTTAAAAATAAATTAATTCAGACAATGATGATATTTCTTCATGAAACACATTAAATGTGCAAGCCATGAGAAGAATTTGCAATAAAAATTTTCAATCAATGTAAAAAACGGCTTTATAATGATAAAATGCGTGGGGTAACTGAGTCACATGGCATTGCAAGTTTTATTTTGAAATGAAAAAAAATGATTTCAGAACCCACTTTTTAACATAATACTTAAAGTTAGGAGATTCAAACAATATTTTTTTTTCAGAACAATGCCCGAGGCTCATTCCTATCTCGGGGCCAGGCCGCTATGAACAGGCTGAATATGCTGACGAGAAACGCACCCCCAGCCCAGGAGTCTGATGAACCCTCCAACCTAAACTCCTTGGCTCCTGGAAAAAAGCGGAACTTTGTATTTGCGACTGTCAGCCCCCCGTGCAGTAAAGAAATGATGAATGAAGAATCCAAGGTACATCTAAATTATCGAAGAAAAACAGTCCACTGGAAATTGGATCTCTAAAAAGAGGATTAAAATTTTTTAACTTCCATAAGCACTCGGGCCCTGAGCGCATTATCTCCCATATTTCGTCGTAATCCCTTAACAGTAACCTTTAATAAATTTCATCAGAGTCGTCATCAGGTGTGTGGCGATGTCTCCTGATTCCAAAATGTGTCTCCCTGGGTATCTGAGCCTTCTTCACATCATGGCAGGACATTGGCACCATTCGATGAACGGGAGTTGCTTCATCCTCATCCATAGATAATAGAAACAAAGTGAGATAATAGAGACTGCCACCGAGCTCCAATCAAACTGCACGGACAATCAAAGCGGCGGAGCGCTTGGTGTGTAGGTAGAAACAAAGGTGGGGTACCGCTGTGCGTAGTTGCGATTTGCAGTAGTATGGGTGAACGATGTTGGCGACACTTGTGCGCGTGATTTCATTCTAATGCATGAGTCAGGCTGAGTCATAGCTCCATACTATATTGAAGAATTATACTGACCTCAATAGTCGACTGACTACCGTGTCACCCATTCCGATGAGTGAAGAAATGACGATACGTCGATTACATAGAGTGTATTTATTGACTAAATAATTTCAACTGATATACACGTTATGCCTTTTATAGCACAAATATCGTTGCCCCACTGCCGAAACTGATGTTAGGTCAGCAGTGATAGAAATTATCCCGAATTCCATTGTCCTCTTTTGAACTCTGCTGCTGTATCGGGATATTGGAAATCTCCTCAAATTCACTGAGATCCACGTGACCGGAAGCCAGCGGTCGCCAACCTAACGAATTCCCCACATCAGCATGTTGAGGTTACTGGTTTCTTCAACTCGATGCAGTGTCATCATAATTATTGCAGCACTGCGCATGAATTGGTTTTAGTTTATTGACCTCCACACTGAACATGGTTCCTGGCCCATCTCCCTTGTTTCTATTATCTATGTCCTCGTCATATATTCTGCAGCTGTTATTGCTTTCCACTCACCAATGGCTGCATGTGTCTCTTGAGGTGACGTTCTACTACTCTCTCAGTGAACTTCTAGCCATATTAAGTAGTTTTCTGGATCACTTGGAGTTTGGATTGTCCGGGTGCTTTAAAAATGATTGATCTTTTCTTTTGCATTGTTGTTAATTTATTTTTTCTGTTTCAGATGGCCAAAAGAAAGGCGACTTCCGAAATGTCCACTCCGGTGCTAATAAAGAAAATCAAAATAGTTGAAAATAATTCCAAAACTAGATCAAGGAAGAGTCTAATGGACCACTTAGAATAGAGTATTCTTCCATGGGTACCATATTTAAAATTCTGTTTCCTGTTTTCTCTATTATATTCATGCAAATTTAGAACTAGCTAAAAATCAACCATATTTATTTTTCTATAGTCGGTGTTCGAACATGTATCATTAATTATGTGTCAAGAATTTTCTCATATTTTACAGAAGCTTTTCATATGATGTCACATTTTGCCCAATTTTACTATTATTTTTTATGTGACTAGGTTTTGCCTATTGCAGTCCTGCAATTGGCTTGTATTTATTTAGAATATGTTGTGATGTGGATGAAGCAAGGAATGTGTGTTAGAAATAATTTTTAAAATTAATATTAGAAAAGATATTTCTACTCACCCCCTACTTCTACTCCTACTCCTACCCCTACTTCTTCTCCTACCCCTACTTCTACTCCTACCCCTACTTCTACTCCTACCCCTACTTCTACTCCTACCCCTACTTCTACTCCTACCCCTACTCCTACCCTACCACTATCCCTATTTAGTTCTGTGTGAGCCTTTTCTCGCAAAAAGGGGCCTAGTTTTTTTTATGTGATTTTTTAGAGCATAAATTTGAAGATTGTAATTTTTGTACCTGAATATGTTTTATTCTATTTTCATATGAAGCGGTAACTTGGCGATGTGACATTATAATTTAAAAAATAAAACAATAACTTTGTTTATATCACTTTTATTTTATACTTTTGCTGACCGGGTTTCGCTACTACCGTAGCTTCTTCAAGGCAGTATACAACTAAACTATGAACTAAGATACACATGTGTTATAGATTGATAAAAACAGGCGAGTGGTGTAGGAGATCAGCAGGTACTGCTGACCTGGAAGTGTGTGTACTTTGTTTATTGGGAATAATTTATGAATTTTACTTTTATTTAAATTTATTTGATTATTTATGAGTCTATTATTAGTATTTTTGGCTTTCCTTGTTTCTAACGCTTCCAAGTTATCTAGTTGAATGCCTGTTCCATTTTTATGTAGTAAACTAGTGCCTGTATTTTTATTGAATGTGTTGTCTGTTTCTAAGAGATGGTTGGCAAATTCGGAGAAACCGTTATTATTTAGACATCTTAAGTGTGTATGTTCTATTCTGCAAATTTGATAAAATCGAAAATAAAAGTCACCACTATTTACGAATATCACATTATATATTTTTTTGATTTCATAATACTACTCGGGTAGAATTACTGGATAAATAGAAACAACCATTTGATTAACATTTTTAGCTTGCTGAAAATATATATACATATATGAATAGAGTAAACAAGAAACATTATTTGTGTGTGAAAACTCTTCTCAAAGTGAAGTCCTGAAATGGGTTTCAATGTGAATGATATTTTTGTAAAATTAATATGAAGTGTTTAGTTTACACCACCGTTTAATATATAAATATCAACTTAATAATTTATGGTGCCAATGTCCTGCCTTGATGTGAAGAAGGTTCAGATACCCGGCGAGACACATTTTTCAATAATTTCACATTAATTTTATTAATAATGACGCCACAAAACAACTACACTTCTATTAAAGAGATATTTTTCTAGGTCATTTATTAGATTTATCAACCAAACTTCAATGACAAAACTATGACTGTTATTAGCAAAATTTAAAACTCTTTTAATTCTGTTATTCTGAATATAAACGGTGCAATTGTATTTAATTTACCTTATATAATATACATATATGAGTCACAAAAAAAATAGCCCCCAAATGTCAAAGTTTTTCAGAAAATCACGATTTTGTGTGAGTTTCCTTGCATTTACATCATATTTCTGTTTTTTCTGCATAAAATTACTTCTACATCCAAAAAATGCATGCAATATTTTAATTTTTAAGATTTTCATCCTAGAAAACTGACTACACAAGTCATGGAAATTAGCATAACTTCGTACAAATGTTATTTTTAATTATTATTGATTGAAATACATTTAAGGACTTAGCTCTTGACTGTTTTAAATTGACTACACTGTTTTTTTTTCTAATTTTTAAATGAATATTGTATTATATTTTTTAGTGTGGATGAATTTTCTAAGACTGTTATTTAATAAAAATATGTTTCTATAGATAAAAAGCCTTCACATTATTTCTCCGCCTCTCTTTTTATTTTTTTTACAAAGAAAGAAAGGGTTCCCCATGTCAGATCTAGGTTTCTATCACTTCCTCAATGCTGTAAAAGGAATACCCACTATTCATATGTATAACTAAAACATTAAAAAATGTTTGAATCTGCATAAGTTTCAATCACCCGGAGCCAACAATGGAGATTTTGTATATATATATATATATATATTTTTTTTTTTTTTAGTGTACATTTACAGAAATTATTCCAATGACAAAAGAACATTACATTATTAGTTTGTTAACAATGTTCGTTGCACACTTATCAGCATTTTGAATTTAATAATATTAACGTGGAAAATGTCGACATCGGGTGTTAGCTCATATAAGAGCATGATCATTCTCCCGGGAGGAATTACTAATGGCAGATTAGTTCTGCATCTCGAAACAAGGAAAGATCTGTGCACGCACGCTCTTGTAAAATTGTCAGGGACATTATATGCAATTTTTTCTAAAATTTCTAGATTTATTTCTAGATCGTTTAAGGGGTTATAGGCCATTATAAGCAAATCAGTTTTTCAAGGCTACTAATACCCAGCATCTCTGATAAGAAGGCTGATGGATACAAACAGGAGTAGTCTCTAAAATATAAATATCTTTGAAACCTCTTTTGTACTTTCTCCACCATCAAAGAGTGGGTAACATCCTCTGGTCCCCATATTACAGAGTCACTTTCTAAAATACTGGGTACCGAGCTATAGTACAATAAGTGAACCACAACAGAATTAGAAGATTACCTGCAATTGTGTACCACAAATCCCAGTATTCCCAAGGCCCTACTGCATAACGTCTCTATATGAACATAAATCGCCCTTGAGGTGATTTTCTCACGAAAACGGCGCTATAGAAATAATCCATTTATTATTATTATTATTATTATAAAATATAAAGTGTGAATCGAATGTAATTCCCAAGTCCTTCGAAGTACTAATATGTTTAAGAGAAGAATTGGACATCTTGTAGTTAAATATAACCTAGTATTTGCTTTAATATAATGCGTAATTGAGTATTTTAAAAATTAAAACCTAATTTATTAGAGAGACTTACATACAAGACTCAGTGTCTTCAGCCTGTTCCTCGATCTCGCGACAAATTCACAAAGGATTAGATATAATTCATACCTGAAATAGGCAGTTATTGCGGTTCAAGTTGCCAGAGACCGATATGAAATCGCATTTTTTTTCCAGTTTCTTTGATCGGTTTGAATATGTTCAGATTTTTGTAATTTTTGAAATCACACTATACATCAATGGTCTCTGTCAACACGGTGCATGGCGCATCGATCAATCGAAATCTATAGTCCACGTCATCACGGTACACAGCGCGTCAATCTATCCTTTTAACTCAATCACTTCGCCAATTGTCGTGATCGACCCAGGTCATGTAAAATGATCGATCGACACAGAACTAATACATACCTGGCTAATTAGATCTGATCACTAAGTACCAGGCACCAGATGAGGTTGCAACTTTTCAAAATTAAAACAACAATATTATTGTCGGGGTGGAAGACATTCTCAGCATCGCCTGGTGAAAGACCACCTTTCAAAGCTTTAGTCATGTTTGGTGACCAGATCCGAATAGCCAGGTACTTCCCAACCTTCCATTTCCCCATTTCCTTCCCTTCCCCGCTCCCTTCAGCCTCACAACATACTCAATGGGGATGCCATAGTCCTACTGGCTCTGGACATTTAGGAGTACTTGGGACTCTACTGTGGTATTTGCATTAAAAATATATATATATATATATAATTATGAAATTATCAAAATGCGACAAACTAGAAAAGTAACTGAACTAATTTCATCGCAACACGAACTGTCATAATATCAATGGCTTCTACTCCATTGTAAAATGTAAAATCATCTGTGCTAAATTGCTGCTTACCCACATGGAAAATAATTATGAGAACGAAGTTGTCGAATTTGAGCGTACCCGCCAATATTTTTGTCACCAACCTGATCGAAAGGGGATACAGAAGGCTGTGGCCAGGGGTGCATTTACTCAAATGACGCAACTTACGGTTTGACATTTTGAGATTCTATCCTGTTTCGGAAATTAAAGACAATGTTCTACTGATTTTAACTCCCATCATCATCATCATAGCGCTATATCCCTGTGTGGGATTCGGTCTCCGGAAACATTCTCCAATGACTGTGGTCCCTGGCCATTCGCCTCCAGTCTTCATTCCTGACTATTATTTTTTTTTTTTCATTATTTTTAAAACGTAATGCCACATTTACCTAGCAATCATATCTTCGTTATGAAACACTAAACACAGGATTGGGAAGCGTACATTATAAACTATAACAAACATGTCACGTTTACAAATGTATTGATTCATTTTACATTGGGTACTATCGAATTTTGATTTTTTTCTATATTCACAAAAATTTTAATGTGTAAGGAAACACAACCCAACGAGTGAGAAGTGTGAAATTCGAGACAACTTGCAACAATTATGCTCAATTTATTTTTTTGTTTCATGTAGACTAGGTCAAAACCCTTCAATCTGCATTTTTTGTGAATGTTGCTATTCAATAAATTTATATCTGATAGTCTCTAAAAGAGGACATATTTAGCATAATTTTTTTCATATGAAGCGGTAATTTTGTGATGTGAAATTAAAATTTTAAAATATAACAATACCTGTTTTTTTTTATTTTATAAGACATACATGTATTGTTTTGTATTATACTGCCCTGCCCCTAAGGTAGTAGAGGAACCCGGTCGACAATAAGTATGAAAAATAAAAATTAAATAAACAAAATTGTTTTTCGTTTTAAGTCATTTTACCTGAAAAACTTTTTTTTATTACAAACGACCACATTTTAGTATACTATACATTGTGTCCAGAAACTTGTGGTACAAGTGAGAAATTGATGAATCTACATCACATTTGGAATTGATTTTGTTTGATTTGACCTATTGTTTTCGAGTAAATTGAGGTAATAGCTGGATTTTTTCTTCGTCAATTTTACAAAAGAGTCTCAAATTTCACAAAAAATTGTATGGAGTTTTATAAAAAAATCGAAATGCTCAGATCGAAACTTACTTATTTTGTAAAGTTTTCTGTGTAATGTGCATTCACCAGGTTCCCGCTTGTAACTTGTTTCTGGACACCGTGTATAATAATTTAACGAAAATTCCCAAAATGAAGCATTAAATAAAGTATACTGTGTAAGTGTTCTTAGCAGCATGTATATAAAATGTACATTTTATATTCTTCATTTTTGAAACCTATTAAAAACTTATGCAAAAGTTGGACTACAATTGTTTCAAGTTTTTCATAAGGTCGGGATATTTTCGGATGGTATTATTATGTGAATATGAATTTGTAAAAATGAGTTCTGCATACTTATATATATATATGTTATGGTTGAGATTTTCACGGGTGTAAGATGTAGAATAATTTTCTCGGTTTACCCGCGTAATGTAGTCCTTAGAAGGACTTTTTAACTCCTGACGTTTCGTTGACTTAGGTTTTGACTTTTGGATTGAACGGACACGCTCAAGCGATCAGTTCAAAACAAAACTCAAGACATAAGGCCTCTGAAGATGGACAATGTGATTTGTCCGAAACGTCAGGAGTTAAAAAGTCCTTCTAAGGACTACATTACGCGGGTAAACCGAGAAAATTATTCTACATATATATATATATATTATAGTTGGCTAATTTTGCAAGATTAGTTGACATAACAAGAATTTACTGTTGTCGCAAGTCCTTGGATAGACTCTCCGGCTTATTTAAAATAGAATAATATTTTTTTGTTATCTAATAATTTTATCTTGGTGTTAACAATCATAATTTAATTATTTTATTTGAAGTTTATAATACAATTAACTTCGAAACTATCAATAATTCATTTCCATAACATAACAGAACATTGAAGAAAATAAAATACGTGCCTAACGTAACCTAACCTAATATAACCTCACCAAACCTGTGATTTTTTACCGTTTTCTGTTTTGTCTTTGTTCTGTTTTATCCGGTTACCCAATAATACATAGCTCGTTAAATCTTGAGTTCGTTTAGGAAAAGTTTTCAAACTATCATTAAAAATGATCAGCTGTTTTGTACATCAGCTAAGCTACGCCCCTGAAATATACACAGCTGTTCACCAGACGAACGTGATGTATGTACGTTTCGCGAGTCAGTAAAAAGGATCGGGGAATACACTTGGCGCGTTGAGATAACCGAGGGGTGAAAATGACTTTTTATGGAAGGTTCCGTACATTCCCCTCGGAGTCTGGATGACTGTAGACGGGAAGCTAGAAGCTATCTAGATGGCAGTGGCTCGGTCAGACAGGCCTGGCGAGACGAACCGCTCGGTGGTTGTGTTGTACGCGCATCTTGTTTTAGATATCGCGGTTTACATCTAGTCAAATTTTGATCGATAAGTTTGTGATTTCATTCGGCTTAACTTGTCGTAAGTTTCCCTTGCGAAAGCAGCGTGCTATCCGAGTGTTATAATGGAGAAAAGTGCGAAGGAAATCGACGAAAAGATACTGAAGTCTAGCGTAATAGTTGTTGACGTCGAAGGGACGACCACATCCATTAGCTTTGTTAAGGTAGGTCTACCAATGCATCATGCCGGCCGGCATTTTTGAAAGGCTGAATAACACAATATATCAGTATTTACGCTTCGATTGATTTTTTAATTTTTCCCTTGTATACTCGTTCCGTAAGTAAAGCATTGCGCGGCGTTTTCTCCGGATTCCGGGTGGAAAGTTCGGAATTGCAAATGGTTCACGTTTTGGCAACATGGAGGGCGATTTCAAGATGGGGTCTCGGCACCGGCCATTTTCGTAATTTGTATCACGAAGACGGGAGTATGTGAATTCCCCACACGATCCGTCGTAACATACCGCAAAAATTACTACATTTTTTATAAAATTTCGTACGCACATGTTCAGTAATCAGCTGATTTGCGTCACTCCTAGCTCGTAGATTTGGGGACGCTTAAATTTTTCGTTTTGCGTTTCAACTTTATCGAACGCAATTTGCATAAGAATTTTAATTTCTATTCCTGAAAATGTTTCCCTCACATAGCATTGGGAAGAACCGTTGGACTGGCGGAGGAGTGGCCATTGAGAGGTTTTTAATCTGATATTTTATTTTAATTCCTGGTCCCCCACCTTTGTAATTTGGCCGTGAGATGTGATAGGAGATCGTATTCAGGCTGTCCGGGTTATTGCCTTGTTGCATGGAAACAAAATGTCGGCCGATCTCGTCTTTTGTTGCAACTTGTGCATTGCTTTTCTTCTGGCACATTCTACACTACACTTTATCCTATTCGGAAATTACGCACCTAACTTTCGGCACAGGGATACAAATTCCACGCTGTTTGATAATAAAATGAAGCAACTGAACGCAAAACTAATATTTTTTCTTTTTTGTGTTTTTATTCTTCCTCGATTAAGGGGGGTACCTGGAGGTAGAGATACCCATTATTTGAATAATTTCAAATCTGGAATTACTATTCCGAGCAGGTCAAATCGCTCATTTTGTGTTTTTCATACATAATAAATTCAAATTTTCTCTCCGTAGAGGAGGTAGGCATTGGGTAGGTCTGCTAGTCGGAAAAAGAGCATTACACATTTCAGTATTTACCTGGCCTACTAATTCACATCTGCCTAGCACCTGCGTATTATTAACAAAAAAATTTACGCACTAAAAAGAAATAATACACATTTATCTTTTACTTTTTATTATAATGGCACTAGGCTCGTCCCACTATTTGCTAGAATATTCGTCGCCTAAAACCGTCATTGAAAAAGGCGTAATTAGCGAAACATGTAATAAAATGTACAAGAATCCGACACAAAAAAAAACAGTTTTTTGTTCCCCTGGAAGGTTGCTAAATGTGAGATACGTCTATTTATTTGTGTTGTGAGCCACATATTGTTAATCATTTGATTAGTTTATTTCTCCTTTTACCCCTTTTCAAAATAATGTGTGATCACATGGGCTATTCCATCTCACCCTATTTTTTTAAAAAATGTAGAGGAGGTCCCTGTGACTCCAACTCTAGAATTTAAAAGGTGGATAACAAACAGATTGTCTTTTTCCAAAATTACGCTTAATTTAAGATGTATGTACCTATATTCTTCCGTCCGTTAAATTCGAAATGTTATAACCGAGCCCATACCCGGCATTGCCCGTTCTTTTTGTCAATAAACTCGTTTTTTGCACAACAGCTGTTCAGTTTCTATTTTGCCCAGGGTGGGGGTGCTTCCCTGCACATGGGAGCATGGGACCCTCATGTAGGTAACTGCCCAGTGTGACCACTATGATAATTATACCTCGGGGTTTATTTTCAAAATATCGAGCATTAGTGTTCAGAATGATCATTACAATAGCCGGTTTTATTTCAAAATTATATCGAATATTTAGTTGCCAGTGTGACCACTATTCTTACTATAATAGGCACCGGGGTTTATTTCAAATATAGAACATTTAGCCCCGGTTAGGCGGGGACTATCAAGTGCAACGGTAGAGGCTACGCGCTACGTCGCAATGCCATGTTAGTCGGGACCCTTTTGCTAAGGACCTCCGGTTGCAGGGGGCTATCCCGAGGGGGCGAACAGCTGGTGTGGCGGAGATTGCCGAAACCGTTTTACGATTGACCCGAACACCGACAGGGGTACCCAACCAATGGTCACTGTTAAAATAATCTGCTGTCATTTTGGGTGGGTCTTGGACTTAATGAAATCATTCTCATTAGCCTCGTATTATATGCTTAACGCTGGTTAATCCGTTGTAACATGTTTTTCATGAACAACGTCGATCCCAACATCGACCAGTGTTTCAAGGTGAGACAAATGGGGAAGGGGAAGAATAGAAATTATCGTGTTGTAAAGACAGCTAAAACTATTTTAACGTACGTTTCAATTTCAACAGGACGACTTGTTTCCACTCGAAACTAAGATCTAACTTGATTTATGAACCTTTTACCGGACCAATATACAAAAGTTTATGCAATCAACATTGGTTTATGTCCATAAACTTTTGTATATTAGAGCACACAAATGGTGTAATTTAGCTTAAAATTAGTGAATAAATTGGCATCGTATAATAGATTGGCGACCCCTGCCAGTCACGCGGGATGTTCCCAAAGAACGTTCGCACGATCTGACAGACGTAAAAGAAACTTATTTACAGACTAGACCTAACCCAGTCAGCTGTTCATAGCAAAACAATAATAATCATTATTACCGCGGCGTGCCGGGACAGGCGACTGTCAAGTACTCTTCATACAGCTGTGAGCTGGAGGTCCGAGTTCCGACATGGCTGCCATTCGAACACCCAACACCTGTGAAAGCTAGTCATTGTGGGTCGTTCCTCGTTCCGCCTTTTGTCCGGGCTTATGGCGACCCTTCGTTCTTTCTACCGCTTCTAACGGAGTGCTTTGTTCACGTGCGCGGTTGCACGTAAGCCAGAATGAAATTTACTAGAGCTGGTATTATATACCCGACATTATAATAGGCAGAACTTAGTTTATGGCCACGCGGTATCAAATCTCTTTAAGGCGATGCAATGGGATGTAAAATCATGAGTTTTCGGTTTGAGAATTTGATGGCCTAGAAATATCATAGATGATTTAATTAAATACTGCAAGTAGAACACACCTTGACCTTTCGTGTAACCGGGCATTTTTTTGTGTCTTTTTATAAACCCAGAAAAAATAAAGTATTAGACTATAAAAAAATGTTTAAAGCGCAAACTCTCCTACTTACAAACCCCTTTTCCGATATTGTGGTAAATTAATTGTTTTAGAATATGACCGTAAAACATATCAATAATTATGTCTGAGCTTTACAGAATTGAATAAGAATAATGTAATGCACAAGTCACAGGAACGCGTGATACGATTGAGTGAATCAAATAATTGAGGAGATTTGTAATAGTATCACCCGGTTTATCCTATCAGGGCTCCCACCAGACCGTAACTTGACGAACGTTAATATCTATGATAGCGAGCTTGTTGGAGAGCTACTGAAATATTGTGCCTATGTATGATTATAGTCACCTCTGTGATAAATTCCCTGAACTACTTGAACGAATTTAATTAAAAGTGCGCACCAGACAAAACTATACACTAAGCCATCCCCCTCAATGCAACACTCTCAAATCAAAACACATCTATTGACCGCGCTTCGCACATTTTTAACACTTTATACAGTGAGTTCGACTTATTCAACTCGGCACCTCACAACTTCAAATCTATAAATAACATTCACACAATACATATTACTCTACACAGATTAGATCCATTCCCTTCCACTCCCACCATCCCCACCCCCATTGGTTAAACTTGTACCTTTTTGTAATTACTAATTAAGGCACTTGAGTGAAAACCTATTATTGGTTCAGTTTTTTTTTTATATGTATTTTACCAATGGCATGCATTGCTCTATAAACAAAGGTAGACTGTGTGTGGTTTTTCAAGTTCGGGTATGAACTCTGCAATGAATATTTTAATATGGCCATTTTATTAACATCTTCCGCTGATCGTTGTGGCCACCTGAATAAAGATCTATTCGTATCTACCAGCACCGCACAGTGCAGACACGACAACATTAGTTGCTTACATTATTTATGAACACATTCATATTACAACGTACGTAAGCGTAACGTATCCGCGCTCGCACTAACACCGTCGAGATAGTCAGCTAGAATATTTTGACGTGCTGGCAGCTACTTTTGACGTCTGCGTCTGCGCGGTTAGTATGAACGCATACCGTTAGCACCGCCATTTTTGTCAGTTGGCGTCATCGAACCCAGATATTGCTAAAATCGAGAAGATGGATAACGATAAATTGATTAACGAATTAGTCAGGGAATTTTATAAATATGGGTATAAGATTATAAAATCCTCAAACATGTTGATGTTGTGGCGGACGCTAACGCTCAGTTGACAGCCGTACTCGCGTCTATGCTGCGTCTGTGCCGTGCTTGCACTGCGCGGTGCTCGTAGATGTGAATAGACCTTCAATGAGCATACAGCCTTCATACAGATTTGTATATAAAATAATTTTGTTTTTATTTTATATTCTTTTAAGTAAGCACACCACTTATTTACCATACTTTATAAATATTGTAAACTGTTTGTTTTCACGCAGTATCACGTGCCAGGACAGGTATATATCGTTCAATCACTCTGCTATTGTAGTTGTTAGTTTAGGAATTATTGTAATTTTAATAGATTAACTACATATTTGACAACCCTTCATGCAAGCGAAACAGCTGTCGTGCTAGTATTTGATGAAAAGGGTTACGGATTCAGCGCTGCCACGTGGATTTTGGTCCATTTCCGCCCACCTATCTTTCAGTATTATATTGCTCCACGGATGTAGTATTTAATTTAAAATGTGGATATCACATGGAAATGTAGAGTACAGGCATAATCAATTTAATATAATATTGGGCAGGGAACTGCAGTTTCGGGACTCTAAATGTAATCTATACCAAAGGAACACCTCGGTGCACTCATCCCTCGGCAATGCAATTATTCCTTGTGCTTGGATTTCTTTTCTGCGTGCACGCGGATTATTCGTTTGCACTTTGGCTTCGTTTTGCAAACAATTCCACCCTGCTTGGCCAGTCCTGTGCCATTATTTTATTTTTTCTGTAGCAAAAAAAAATTAGGTTTTTACTGAATGTAGTAAACGCGTTTACCTGTAGTACCCAAATTTGAAAAAAAATACTATGAAGGTTTTCGAACATAAAATCATTGTTAAGATTTCATGTAAATGCAACGAGAAGCTGTCACAATGGATATTCCTAAAACTGGACAAAGGATTACTCTGGATAGTACATATTCTTATTATTTAGGTACTCGCAAATAAGCCAGCTGTACTCCGAACCACGTGGCTTTCCCCGAGGATTCATTTTAATTTATTTTTTTTTACTAAGGACTGGATTATTAGCATCATTTCCAGCCACTATCTACACACTACTGTATGAAGTCCTCCTAAACCTGTTGCTACCTGTTCCTGAAAACGAGCACCTTTGGTTGCCCCTGACCACCATCAATTAACGAAATTCGTCCATCTTCCGAGCAGTGGCGGTTCGTAAATTTTTTGTGTGCTAGTAGGGTTTTAAGATTGAAAAAATGGAATTATGTATGTTGTAGCCGAAAACGATTTTTTTTTTTCAAAATACCCGATTTTTTTGGACCAAGATTTCAGGAATATTTAATTTGGCGGTGCACGGCACCGCTACACCGGTGCAAAAAATCTTTTTTTTTTTAAGAAAAAACATTTTCGGATGCAACAACATCAATAATGTCGAATTTTTCAGTCTTCGCACTCTAGCACACTAAAAAGTCACGAGCCGCCACTGCTTCCGATCCACATGTCCTGCCCAGTTCTGTTATCCTTTGTTGCGTAATTATTGTAAAAGTTTGATTGCTCTCTTATTAATCCACTCGTCTATTCCCCTATTTTTCCGGCTTCATTCTGGAGAATAGTATCTTTTAACTATTAAATATATATTTCATTTGTGAGCTCACGGGGTACTCAACTTTTGTAAAACATTATGAAATAAGAAATAATAAAAAAAGAAAAGATGCATAGTTAAGTTAGTTACGTTGATCTTGATATTTTGGTTAGGAATGACTATGACGCCACAGCTATATAACATTATCGAGGGGTGAGACTTTCGCGGGTTCAAATCCCGGCGTGCGCAAGTAAATTTTATTTAATTAATTTGTGCTCTTTCACAATTAATCAATATAAAAATAATATGTAGTATATTTGCGCACGTTCCAGAGTGGAAGATACTCTCAGTTTCGACCCGGTGAAAGACCAACATTCAGCATTGAAACGTTGCTTGAAATGGCTTTTAGCCGTGTTTGGTGACCAGATCTGAATTGCCAGGTATTTCCCCACCTTCCTCTTCCCCTTCCCCTCCCCAATACCTTCAGCCTCAACATTCCCCATTTGGGGATGCCATAGTGTCACTGTTTCCAGACGGTTGGGACTCCTGTTCGGTATTCATGTAAAAAAATCATTCTTATCCATTTTTAGAGAAATATCGGTTCGTTCCGACGTATTTTCTTACACAATAATGATTCACCGGCTCATTCTCCGCCAACGCATTTCCGTACTCAATTAAAAAAAATGTCTTCCAACCATTTTTTGTTAAATTCTTCGTCCCACCGAACTAATGATCTCTAGTTTACCTGGGCAGGTACAGGTACTCGGCCTGGCAGGTGAGCCCATGTTCTATTCAGAGAAAATTGATCGGGTTATTCGTTTCGTGTCATCGGCTGGTTCTTGATTGATAATATACTGTAACTATCTCTAGGGTTATCTTTCAGGTTGATCGATTCAGTTACTGGTTCGATTCCCGCCGCACATTTAATTATATTTTCGAGGTATAAATGGGCGAAAATACATTAAAAAAAAATGTAAACAATCTTAGGGCTGGTATCGTCTGAATAATAATTATAAGACTCTTTTTTTGTTTCTAAAAAATATAATTTCTTTTAATATCCTTTGGTGGTAGAAGTAGGAAAGTCTTTCTCATGAAATTTCGAGCACAATGGTAAACTTTCGACCATCCAAATTGGCATCTCTGTAGGTTGCTAGCGAGTTTTTATTTTTTTTATTTGCGGGATAAACCCCTCGCAACAGAACTATTAAAAGACAACTGAAAACTCTCACTTTATAATGATTGCAAATAGTTTTTAAAAATAATTTTTACCCATGTTGGTTTTTATATACGAATACATAGGTTCTGGAACCACAATAAACACGTCAGTGTTGATATATTATCTCGACTTCCAGTCTAGTAGGGTCTAGTGTTCAGTGCTATTATTTCTACCAAATTAATATAAATCGACTCTGATCTGACAAATAACGTGCTGCAATGTAGGACAATCGACACTAAAGCATGTCATGTAAAGTGCATGACTGGTTCAAGTCCAGGCTCGGACCTGGTTATTGGAGAAATGATAAGTTTTCTAGTCTTGAAATACACTTCACGTTTCGTTTCTTTTCGTCGGGCACTCTGAGCCGAGTCGACAAGCCTCGGAATTTTTTTTTTAATATGAATACCTCAAGAGTCCCAACCGTCTGGAGCAAGTGAGACTATGGCATCCCCAATTGGGTAATGTTGTGAGGCTGAAGGTATTGGGGAGGGGAAGACGAAGGTGTGAAAATACCTGGCTATTCAGATCTTGTCACCAAACACGGCTAAAAGCCATTTCAAGCAACGTTTCAATTCTGAATGGTGGTCTTTCACCACGACAATACTGAGAGTATATATAATACTCCTCAACTGCATAATGGCTTCAAAAATAGTATTATGTCCAGTTTCTATACTTTCCAGCGGCCAGATTTCCCTGTTTCTTTTTCTGACCTGAAGCAAGATGCTCGAACCTGACAATTTGTGTTGGCAAACATGTTATTTTCTTTTACAGTTACCCCACACACGAGGCCCTGAGCGAAATAATTTCCCTCTAGGCCTATGTCATATTTGGGGATGCTGTATGGAGGGTCTTTTGGAGAATAGAAAAGAGTGGACCTGGGTTTTGAGGAGACCCATATTGTAGGACGGAGGAAATATAGAGGCCGGCAGATCGTTCTACACCCGAACGAATACAAAAACGAGTCGTAGAAGCACACCGTTCCCGTGTAACAAATGTCAACCGTGTACAAATGCGGAGCGCGCGTTTGGCGTGTTTCCTGATTATGCACCGGTGCCGAAGGGATCAATGACCCTAGTTCATCGGAGCATATTCCATTGAAATACCGGTAGGACAAGGACAGCATTCGCACCTGACGCTTGTGCTTCAAAGATTGCAATCCGTTTGTTAAGATTTATTATTATTAATTTTAACGGACCGCCCGTTTCTGCACAGAGTAGAGGGTTTTTCAGGTATTTTAGGGATCCAGACCAGAAGGGGGTACCGAATGCAATTTGTACGGGGTCAGCAGTTGTGTACAATTAAAGTGTCTGTGGGCCCTATACAGTACACCCAGCTTCTGAGAGGCTAACTTGACTCTAGCTTCAATGGAGCCCCCCCCCCATACATGAGCTGGTCACTTAGGGTTACACCAAGCATGTCAATGGAAGGCTTCTTGGAAAGATTGATTCCATTAAAGGAGTCGTTTCAATCTCTTTTAGACGTAATGGATATTTGTAATATTAAATTCGACGAGGTTATTCTTACCCCAAGAGGAAACCCTCTGGAGGTAACCGTCCATTCTCTGCTTCTAAGCCCTCCGAACCGTTGAAGTTTGTGTGCCCTTTGGGGGCTTGTCGAACTGTACTGTTATTCACATAACGATGAATTGGTGCACACTGAACATGTCAAAAGGTCATTAATGTCCAACAAAGTCGGAGACAGGGTAGTGGATAAAAAAGTCGTGCTGTCACCGACGCTGTTTTTGTTGTACATAAACGATCTCATTTATTGTGCACCAATACACTATTACGCCAATTACAGCACCGTTCACGATCGTTTTCTTTTCGACAAGCCCCCTTTCTATGTTGATCCCCGAACGGCTCGGGAAGCTTTGAGAATAATAGTTGACCCACCACCTCAAGAAGGTTCGTGTCTGGGGTAGGGTCAACCGGTCAGCTGTAACGTCTCAAAAACTCAAGCATGTCTGATCTCCACAAAAAAAGTGATCAACGAATGAATGTCACGTCCAATTTGATATGAGCACCCTCCCCAATAAAGACTCCATTGAAATGCTTAGAGTAACTATTTCAGACCAGCTCATGTATCAGGGATCATCTATAGAAGCCCGAGTAAATCAGGCTTCCAAGAAACTGGGCGTCTTGTATAAGGCTAGCATATTCTTTAATTGTGACCAACTGCTAATCCTAAACAAATCACAAGTACGTCCAGCAGTCGGATTTTCAAGTCACCTCTGGGCTAGAGCTCCCAAATACTTAATAAACCTGCTTGACTCTGTGCAAAGGAGGGCGGTTCGTCTGATTGACAATAACGGACCGATTGCCATCTCTAATGCACAGACGCAATGCAGGTATGCTGAGTATGATCGACAGATATTTCAATGGAGCCTGCTCGAAGGAGCTAGTAGTGTTGATCCCCTCCGCGCCGATGCACGTGCGTGAAACTCGACGAACACGAGCGGAACATCCGTGCACAGTTAATGTTGGCTTCTTGAGAAACGGGTCTTTTCGCCGACTCGTTATTGTGTAAGTCGGCTCGTATGTGGAACGACCTATAGGCATCAGTCTTTCCCTGTGCATTTCATACGGGCCTCTTCATTACAAATTGCATTAACAAATCTCTTCCTGCAGTCCCTCCTTAATCCGCCTCACAACGTTGCCCAACCGGGTAGCGGTATAGTTCCCTTGTATGTGCTCTTTACATACAGGGGCGCTCTTGTGAGGGTGTCACATAAAAATATAACTTTCGTTTTTTTATGCCATAAGGTAATATTACACCCTGAAGAAGTGATAGGGCAAAGCCAAACTTAATCGGCATCAAAATATTGATAATTATTATATTACGAAAAAGTTATTGTGTTTATTTTTATATGCATATTTTATAATGTCACATGCAAAGTTTTGGTTTGCGTAAAGATTAATTTTTGTTTTCATAATTGTATGTTTACCTGGATTTATACGGTACATTTTTCGTAGTGTAATTTAAATGCCCAGCTTTCACAGGCTCTCGGTTCTTGGTTGCATGAACCCATTTTGTTGCATGGTAATCGCCGAAATGCTTCCGCATCTCCCCTTTTTCACATGGGCGCAATCTGTTTTGATAATGAATTCTGAAACGCTCGTAGAATCTTAAATTCAACCTCGGTGGGCCTGACAGATAAAATTATCAATGGATCCAGTCTTGAAAAGTTCTTCCGGATCCTTGAGGATCGACATAAATCATGTATAATGTGAGGGATAATAATTATTCGCGGAAGGCAGCCCCCCCATTCAAATGGGGTAAAATGTTCGACGCCGGCATTTTTACTGCCTGGGTGTTCACACAATCGTGTTGCTACAAGCACACTACTGTCTATTTGACGTTTTCATATCGTACATTTTCGAACAGATTTAGAGGTCAAGTGCCAAGGCGGTCAAATTCCACGTTTGTTTTCTTTCAAACAATATTTATTTTTAAATATCAACCATGTATTTCCCATTCGCCCAAAAGTGGTCGATATTGGTAGTAAGGTAAGTATCGCCATTCGGAATCGAAATGGTAATACCCGTATTTAGCAGTGGCATGCAGTCCATAAAGGCTATAACCATAAGAAGAAATTCTAAAAGGTTACAAATTTCTAATAAATAATTCTCATTTATTAAGTTGGCCATTATCAGCGGAAGATCATAATAAAATAGCAATTTTCAAATATTCAACGCACAATTCATATCCGAACCTGAAAATCTATAAAAAGCATTCCTTTGGTCGTAAAGAAATGCACTCCACTAGTGTTTAGTGACCAGATCTGAATAGTCTGGCACTTCACAACCTTCCTCATTTCCTTCCCCTCCTCCCTCCTTTCAACCAAACAAATTGAGTATGCAATAGTCCCACTGGTTCCGGACAGCTCCTATGCGGTACCTATTCACATAAAAAAGTCTTTCATCCTCACATTTCTCAAAAGGGCTCCGCATATTTGAAGCCCATGCCGTGCTATGCTATTCCATAAACACAAAATATAAAAGACTCCCAAGTCATAAAAATGACTTAAAATAAGCGGCCGTAGATCGACATCGGACGGGTCGTATCGAACGGATTTTAGAATTATTTGTATACGAGGTGTGTTCAAAAGAAAATGTGAATTTTCGCGGGCTGTGTACATTCTAATATCGATTTTTTTTTTGTTATGTTGGTACACATATGTTTATCATATATTAGCATTATCAGCCATTTTGGATTAGTGGTTTGTTTTTGACAACTGGAAAGGTTAGTCACGTTTTTGTGTGTTCTTCGATTTTTACTTTTGAAAAAAATGGGTCAAAGCAAATGTATTAAATTTAGCGTTAAAAATGGAATAAAGTGCTCCAACGCACTTAAAATGTTGACTGTGGCATTCGGCGAGTCTACTTTGTCTCAAAAAAGTGGTACAAGCGCTTTACAGAAGGCCGAGATGATGTTGATGACGATAAGCGTCCTGGAGTTTCAACCACGTCAAGAAACGAAGAAAACATCGAAACAGTGAAGAAAATGGTTTTGGAAAATCGTCGAATCACTATTAGGGAAGTTGCAGAGAATGTTGCCATATCAATCGGCTCATGCCATGCAATTTTCTCGGATGTTTTGGCCATGAAACGTGTGGCAGCGAAGTTTGTTCCGAAATTGCTAAATTTTGAGCAAAAGCAACGTCGCATTAGTATCGCTCAGGAGTTGTTTAATGACGTCAACGACGATCCAGATTTGCTCAAAAGGGTCATAACTGGTGATGAAACGTCGGTATATGGTTATGACGTCGAAACCAAGGCCCAATCATCCCAATGGAAACGGCCAGAAGCGCCAAGACCGAAAAAAGCACGCCAAGTTCGATCAAATGTGAGGGTTTTGCTCACTGTTTTCTTCGATTACAATGGCGTGATGCATCATGAGTTCTTGCCAACAGGTCGTACGGTTAATAAGGAATACTACAAGGAAGTTATGCAACGTTTGCGTGAAGCAATACGGCTCAAACGATCGGAATTGTGGAAAAACAAATCATGGATTTTGCATCACGATAATGCACCAGCTCACACATCAATGCTTGTTCGTGATTATTTGGCCAAAAACAACACCGTAATCATGCCTCAACCACCGTATTCACCAGATTTGGCTCCCTGCAACTTTTTCCTATTCCCGAAACTGAAGACACCAATGAAAGGAAAGCGTTTTGCCACAATTGATGAGATAACATCAGAATCGAAGAACGAGCTGATGGCCATAGCGAAAAGCGCATTTCAGAAGTGCTTCGAGGGTTGGAAGAAGCGCTGGCATAAGTGCATTATATCTGAGGGGTTTACTTTGAAGGGGAGAAAATGGATATTGATGAATAAATAAACACTTTTCTACAAAATTCGAAATTCACCTTTTATTCATACAAGTGCGTCCACTGATCCGCACCGGACGGATCGCACGTATCATCGGACCGTCGGTAATGCCGACGTAAATTCTCGGAGAGGCAACCATTCCGATGCGTGTCAATGGCGTCATACGGATTGCCGGTCCAGTGGACGCACTCGCGCGCAGCAAGTCTATCAAGCATCGGGTCCTATCGCTTCCCTGTATGTTGTATTCTGTCGTAATAAATGTAGTCCCAGGATATCATGAAGAGCGGTAAATTTGGCATGAGATATACGAAAATACTCGAAGAATTTTACGTTGTTGTTGGCAAATCAGGAAATAGCCTATGCTATTCTCTATATTACGATCTCTTCTTGAGTATGTATCCACATTTTCCGTTTTTTTTTTCTTTCCTCTTCTACCAATAAGGAAGCAACCACTACTATTTCTTTACGACTTTCCGTTCTGGCTCGTGGACATAGTTTGTCCGAATGCTAATGTTGAAAATCCGATTGCAAATGGTCATTGTCTTGGCAATCCGATTACATATATCGTTAGATGTGATTAGTCCGATGCCAATGATGCGGACCTGTGGCCGCCTACCTTTATAGTGCAAGAGGAGAAATGCCAAATGTCGCGGCGAGTTCGACTTTCATTACATTATCCCAGCGGCGGCTCGTGACCGTTGAGTGAGCTAGTAGAGTGCTAAAATTGAATAATACGACGTTATTGATATTGTTGAAGCCGAAAATGATTTTTATTTTTTGAAAAATTTCAATTTTTTGTATGGAGATTTAAATGGTAGGTGGGGCAGTGCCCTAGCACTCTTAGAACTCTAGCTCACTCAATAGTCACGAACCGCCACTGATATCCGTATACGTCTATTGTTTGTTCCCTGTGTATGGAATATATTATGCACACGAAACCAGTTTAGGAAGCGCCGCTGCACCGGGGATTTACCCTTTCCTTCTCACGAAGCTGACGACTGCTTTTTAGAATATGTTCACCTCGCATAGGAGGTACCTTCTCTCTTTACTTGACTAAATTGGGACGTTATGGCTTTGAAACTGTGACTGGTACGAGTGCAGCTCAGCCTAATTGGTCCGGCCTGCAGTCTGCACTCAAGATTAGACTGATAATAGCTAATCTCCGACAAGAGAAGGCACGGAGTAAGAGTGGTGTTCTTTTTCCTTATACGATGCTTATTTCTATTTATTTATTTTTTGGGGAAATTAACATAGGTACGTATAATAATAAAAAATAGTGAATTATGCCAATTCTAAATTTTCCACTGCTGATGGATAAGTAAATGATAAGTAAAGTGTAAAAATGTAATTATAATAATAATTGGATGATTTGTATAGCGCCGTTTTTGTGAAAAATCACCTCAATATAAGTGAATCTTTCAGTTACATTAACCATGTTAAGGGGAGGGGGCATAGGATTAGGATAAAGGAACGATGGACTGAGGTAGACGGGAAGGTTTTTTTTAGTGCGGGTTGTGTAATGGGTTTTTGTTTTATGTCCCTCATAGTTAAAAATATCAATCTTGTAATAATTTAAGTCAAATGAACTCGCGAATCTGTAGATAAAGAGTTATGTTTAGAGTCTGTTGGTCTTGCAACGAGGGATATGAAAAGTAAGTAACAGCCGATTTGGAATATGAAATAATAGGCGTTGAACAAGATCAGGGCTATCATCCGAGTCGGACATGCCCAACCCGAGGCCTCAATTGAAGATTTTTTGCGGCCCAAAATGAAGTTTGAGCTTTCTATGTTTTGGATTTTGGTATTCATACAAAAAAAACTTTCTCGTAAATTGATCACATTTATATTATATTTGTGAAATGAGAACTTTCTTGTTATCCAGACCTTGGAGTTTAGAAGGGGTTTTGATTTATTGCTTAAAAAGTGCCAGGCGTGCATGATGGCCCCGCTAGGAATTTATTTTTGCAATCACTTCCAACCAGTATTTTTTTCCGCGCATCTCTTGGAAGATATGCAACTGACCTGATTTTAATAAGTGGAGGGTGGGTGCAAAGGACACACATAGACGCGTGTATAGTGGAGAAATTGAGAGAAGAAATTCGATTTTTATGAACCAAAGTGGCAATAATATATACGAACTTTACGATGATCAATGGCTTCTAGAATTGTGTTTTCTAACAGATATAACTATAAAATTAAATCAGAAGCTACAAGATGAAAATAAGCCAATTACAGAGTATTTATTATCAAGATATAAAAACCATCGTAACAAAACTCAAGCTTTTCGAGAATCAATTACGGTCAAATAATTCAATTCATTTTCCACTATTAAATAAATTAATAGTGACCGTAAAGATTTCTTAAAAAATTAAAATAAAATTTAAAAATCTTCGAACGGAATAAGGTACATGATATTTATATGAAATATATCCCCGATGACAAATTTCCTTAGCTCTATTTAACGTGGAAGTGGCCTCCAAATTTATAAATGGAGCTAATAGAGCCGCAATCGAGCATATACATACTTAAAGTGCATGTTCCAACGGAATAAGGTACATGATATTTATATGAAATATATCCCCGATAACAAATTTCCTTAGCTCTATTTAACGTGGAAGTGGCCTCCAAATTTATAAATGGAGCTAATAGAGCCGCAATCGAGCATATACATACTTAAAGTGCATCTTCCAACGGAATAAGGTACATGATATTTATATGAAATATATCCCCGATGACAAATTTCCTTAGCTCTATTTAACGTGAAGAATTACAGCAGCATTTGAGACTACATATCGTTGCGAATCGTTCTTTTCTAAATTAAATGCAGTAAGTGTCGCATCAGGGTTGTTCGATGAAAACACGACCAATCCGACTGCGATGCGCATCTAAAAATTGATGTTTGAAAAGATATCAAACAATATTAAAAAAACAAGTGTTACATTAATTATTAGGTAATAAAATATTTTGAATAAGTTATTTATTTATTTATGTGTGTGGCCCGCCTAAACTAAGTAATTTTGTTTTGGCCCACCAAACGATTTGGGTTGGGGGTACCCCTGATCTAAGTTGTGTGCGATTTTAAATAACATTTTGCGCCCTCGATGTGATTTTTCAAAAGAACGGCGCTATACAAATCATACAATTATTATTATTACTGAATCCCCTACATTACTTCGGCAAGTCTGTACGTTGAAAAACTATGCGGAGTCTTCATTGCTAACATGAGATTGAAAGGAACGTAAGTTTAGGTACCATAAAAATCTATTTTGGAAGCTTTCAATTTTATTTTTGTATACTGTTATGACCTGGCTTCTACAACTGAAGTGTATATTCTAGAACTAGAATACTGCTGTTACGTACCTATCGGTTCTGTACACCGATTTAGATACATCTTGTTCTTGGGGACCACTTAACTGTTCTTCACTGAATGTAACTTTGTTTTTTCACTTGTTTCTTATATTTGATCTCCTTCTTGTTGACTCAGGTTGTAGGGTCAGTATGAAGTCCGATACTTTGTTTAGGTATTTTATTAGATAAAAGATGAAAGAATTGTGAACTAGGCACGTAGTAGTATACTGCCGTCGTAAGTAAAAACACAGTATGTTCCTTGGGACTCTCAAGGAAGATACTGTGTTTTCACTTACCGCGGCAGTACACTCTAGCACATGTGTAGGAAGAAATAAGCTGGGGTACTAACTGTACCATAGCTACGATGTAGGAGGAATGAGCCCGGGATTTAGGGAACATAAGGTTTATAAAGGAACTTACAAAGAATTGACCCATTCATTACCTTTGGAAAGTTGTGGGCAATACTTCAAATGGTCTTGCAGATTTGAGAACAATAGATTGGTTTACAATTTCGGGGATATAACAATGCCCATTGACAATTACAATTGACTTTGGGTACTTATAATTCTGAGATGATATACTTATTTGAATAGCTACAATAATAAAGACGTGTTGTTTTATCGGGGTTAAGGTTAACAATAGCTAGGAATGGTAGGTAGACAGTTTAGGGTCAGGTGAGTGAGGTACATGGTAACGTTGCGAAGAACATATATTATGATAAGTGCGGTCTTATGAAAATGCTAGAATTATTTACGGGCACGGGAGACGAAATCAAGCGCAGTGACTACTGCACTACTGCATGGTCGATAATACTTGTTGAAATTCAATTTACTATCGAGTATAACCCCAAGCAAGGTCTTTACTTTCGGATTTGGTAGATCACTAATTAACTATTCATGAATAAATACATTTTTATTTCTGCTAAACCCAAAACTTATAGTGAAGTGTCACTTAAGGCTAAATGAAACGTAATACGCGCTCACAGATGGCCCTAATTTATACATTTTAGGAAAACACTTTTACCACATAATACTTTTAAATATTGAAATAAATTGTTTGTTGGCGGGGTATGCACACGGAATTGTTACTGTAGATTTAAGGCTCAAGTACTTCGAAATACTTATAAAAATACAATATGTTACTGTAAAACTAATATATTATACAGTATTTATATACGTTTCTTGGAGGATTTAAACTCTAAACTTATTCTATTTTATATTCCGTGTGTACACCCGCCAACAAACAATTCATCTCAATATTTAAGAGCATTTTAAGCGATACAAGTGTTTGTTTCTAAAATATTTGAATTGAGGCGTATCATGTTTCGTTTAACCTTAACTAGTATAATAATAACGAGAACAAATAACCAATCACGTGGTTTTTATCTAACCAGTCAATTTAACCAATAAAACGTTGAGCATGAAAATAATATAACAAATCGCATGAACTCTATTACCAATTCGAATCTTACAAAGATTCGTTGAAATATAACGAATCATTAATTTAAAATATTCACTTTGCGAATTGTATCCTTGTGTAAAATCCAGGATCTGACTGGTGATAAATTATAAATAAAAATAAACCCGGCTAGTCACTAAAGGGGCAGTAATTATTGTCACAGGGTCGTCTGTATTGGTCTAACACTCGGTGCGATACGGCTTTATTCGGCAACATTGATAACAAGACGGCACAATATTATTATGACCAGCTGTTTCTCTGGTTCAGCGATGTGTCATAATAATAATATCACAAAAGCATAAACATAAACCGACGATTGTTACCGGCTAGCGGCTAGCCAAACCAGGTGACACGCAAACAAACTTCTTTAAATAATAAACTTTCGTCTGTATTCATGAATGAATTCAGTAAATAATCATAGTTTTCATTGCCGTCTCGCATTACAAATAGAAGTTCATTCACATCATGCGATATACGTGTTTTTTTTTTTTTAGTTGTGAAGGATAATTGTAAAACGGTGCCTTCCGTCCCGCGTGGCAAGGATGATACGTGTTTTGAATTTGTCAGACTTTTTTACTCGACGTATCGTTACTTCCTATTTGCTGACTTGTGTTAGTTATTCGCGGACTGGTTTGACTGGCTTCGTTCGTAGTGATGGGACACGTTTAAATCGATATTACACTAAATATTTTGTGGAAAAAAAACTAGAAAAATGCTTTTAAATTTCTCTCGTAACTTAACAGAAATAAAGTGTATCACAAGCATTATTATTAATGATTAATAAAATAAGTGAAATACTAAATTTGGTCGATTTTTACCCTTAAAGCAATCTTCTTCCAGCACATTTATTTCATTACTATTGTACAATATCTGGTGATGCAACGATTCCAATACATCGCAACTGCACGTTATAAGAATCCTTGTATCATGTACAGTTTGTTCCATTATAATTTTTTTCGATTAATACAACTAATTACTTTATTTATTACATTAGCACGTGCTCACATAACAAAGCTGCGCTTATGCTTGTACGGACCCTGTCAGTCGAACCGAATTTTTGGTCTTTTGAAAAAAAGTGTATTTACTTTGAATAATAATAATCATGCCCCATGTTCCGCATCAGCACCTAAAACGCTATTTATATGCAGGTATACTCGTATATGTATATTCTTAAAATATGTTTTTAATGTCGATGATATTTATCCCATCCCTACGGGCAGCGGAATGCACCTCCAGACAGGAGGTCAGCGACCCTCTCGCAGGCCTAGGCGCCCTCCCCCCGTGGGAGGGAGAAGGGAATGATCATTATGAAGGTCAGGCATGTCTGCCTCGCTGTTGCCATGCGGCTACGAGTATCACGCACGTATTACTAAAAATGACCAGGTATATGCTGTGCTGTTACAACGTAAATATCGTGTGTAGAATGAAGGATATCTGAGGTCTGTATTGTGACCTTATTCCAGCACTTCAAACACATTTACTCCAAGCGGAAATAAACAAATAAAACATTGTTGTGACAACATACATTATCATACTTATCAATAATTAGATATCTATATCGAAGTGTAAAATACAATTTTCTACAAAAATAACAAAACGTGTAATAATTGTTGTGCAAACAACACACTGATCACTACTTTTATTTCAAATTTTAAATTATAGCAATAATGTTTCAACATATAATTTCTTACATATACTATTATAGTATCGTCATAGAATAGTGTTTATATCTCCCTTACCACTGTATTTCACTGTATATTCTTTGTTCACACCACTGTTTAATATATAAATATCAGCATGTTTCGGAAGCGAAGAATTTCATATTAATTCTATTAATAATGACGCCACAAATTTATCGAAGATAAAATAAAACCATGTTTGCGATCAAACTGCACGCATGTATTTATAACCATACGTTTCCACATCTCAAAATGATCCGTATGTGAATATTCTAATTAAGCCCGCCTCACACTACTGGGCGACTGGGCGTGTTAGGTGATACAAAAGTCGCAATACGGTCCTCAAATTTCTGACACAAAAAAATATTTAATTTTGATGAAATGGAATGACAATATACAATGCAGACAGTGTAAGAGAGGCCAAAGGTATTAAGTCAAGGGCACATCCACTTGTATTTAAATCTACGTGGAAGGCACTTGTAGTGTGTATTCTGTATTCTATGATCCTTTCCTAAAGTCAAGTCCCATTGTTCGATCCCGTTTTCTGGGCAACGTATGTGTACGGGGCGGCCTTACTATAATTTTCTACATGCCACTATTATATTACTTTATCGTCACATTTATCTTTGAAACCAAAATTCGGCCAGACTTACGCCTCGTTGTGGAGGGTGGAGAGTAAAAAGGTCAGACTCCGAGCTTTCTGACGTGGTGCCAGCGCTTTATCATTCACAGTACTGTCAATTTGCTCTTAACATTTTCAGTCACCTTTTCTCGTCCGAGGCCGGTTTACCATTTTTCGAGTCCTGGGTAGGGTGACTAGTCCGCAGCTCAACCAGACCGGAGATCTTGCAGCGAGGGGGGGTTTCTTTTCGAATGCGTTTATTGATGTACTAAAAAATTATTTTGGAAAACTCGAAAATGGCGTATTTCCCGTTCCCATATTCTGAATGTTTATATTATTAGTTTCTAAAAATTGTGAATCAGGAATCGTTATTATCTTGCACTCTGGAAAGAAACGCCATGTTCTGAATGAACTTCAAACTTGGAGAGTAACATTCACATTCTTACACACAATTATCATTATCCGTTTGCATCTTTACGTACTCAAAAACTGTATTTATATCATTTGCTCAGAATCTTGACTGCCAATTTTTTCCTCAACCTCAACTCAAAGTCAACCGCGACCATAATAGGGAAGTTGAATCTACTTAAAAAAATAACAATATTCACCAACAAACTTAAATACACTTTTTTTTTTAAGTTCGTTTTGATTTTTTTTCGACGTCACGCGCTCCTCCGCCCCGGAGTCTCCCGTTTTGGCAGCGTTTAAAAATTCTAACTTTGAAAATTAATTTGACGACGATAACGAAATTTAAACAAAAATACGTGATAAATTTTTTTAAAACATAAAGTCTATTCCCCATTAGATTAAGAACCCCTCGTCTCCGGAGCGCCTAAGCAAAAGTGTCTATTAGTGTGACTTTCGATAACTCGAGTAATTAAATTAACAACGGGAAACGTAAACAAATGCTGATAGAAGTTATTGAAGGTAAACGCAGATTTTAAAAGAAGTGGTACAGAGAAATATGAATAATAAACATTAGAAATTGCAACACCGTTTGGCGACATTCGATGGTTGTTGTCGAGTTTTTAAGAGATTTTTTGTTTTAGTTTTTTCTTCTTTTTTTACAATGTTCGAGGTTTTGAAGTCATCGAACGACCTTTGGTATGATCGAAACTAGACACGTCCGCGGACCGGATCAAAATGTGCCACGGGCCAGAGGTTGCCCACATGTGGTATAAATTATCAAAAAGTAAAATTTATAAATGACAAAAAATCATTCATAGAGACTGGGATGGCAATCTTTTCATCGGGAGTCTTTTCCGTTGGATTCTTATTCAAACATCACACATACTGTTGTAGTGTTATGAAGTGTGATGCCTAATAACACTGTATTACGAATTTAAATGGCAGAGAAAGGACGAAAGTAGACTTGCATGCAGTCAAAATGGGATCTCCGAAGCGTGTATGAAGTAAAACGAAAGTAGATCCGAAAATAATTGAAGGATAATGGATAAGATTTAGAAATGTACGCTTGGACAGAGTAGTAAGTGTCATGAGAATACAATATGACTCAAGTGGATTGAAGAAGAAGCCAGGGACGTCCCAGGAAGACATCGTAAGTGTATGAAACAAGAAGTGTGTCAGGACAGAGTTGCGCAGCGTCCCCATCATCTCTGTCCACCCCTGTTGAGAAATGGCGTTAATTAACCATTATTCCTGTTGTTCATTGGTGTCGTTTGTTTTACGTCTTATTTGAGATAAAATAACACCGTATAATTCATATGCATTTGTAATTCAAGTGAGTGGTTCCCTTGATATTGGTTGGAAGGGAGTGGAGTACGCATGTCGGCTAGTTGTAACGATCAATACGCCGCGATGCCGCGCCGTGCAGAGAGTAGAGAGTAGTGGCCCCGTGCGCTCTGCATTGTATTATATATGCACTGAGAGTCGTGAAAAAAAATGCACTCAGCGGGGAGGTACTATGGACGTATGGCGTGTGATTCTCAGCCGGTTAAATTATATCAAACACCTTTCATCGAAATACATTTCAAAACAATGGTAATCCAATATTGTGTCCAAACTAGATATTGTTGGTTGATAGTGAATTAGCCAATTAGCGTAACTTATGTAATGCCACACAACCCTCGCTGCATCCACTTATACACACACACGTCCCTTTTTTAATTTTACACAAATAAATCAAATATGATGTGTTCTAATTCCTTTGTGAAAAAAAAATGTGAATTTATTGTTGTCGAAGGTTTAAAGGCGTCTGGAGCCAGGTCCAAAGCCTAGAAGCTTACCGCTCTGCCACACAGCCCCTCGCCCATAGAATGTCACTACAACTACAACCAAGTAAATAAGATTTACATCTTGCTTGGTTGTAACTTGTACTGTAAAGTCCTCGCGTCAAGTCATATCTTTATATGTACGTAATCTAGAATGAACAGTGAAAGTAGGTAATAGTAATTGTAGGCACTGTTTTGTAGGCAAAGCCTAGAAGCTTACCGCTCTGCCACACAGCCCCTCGCCCATAGAATGTCACTACAACTACAACCAAGTAAATAAGATTTACATCTTGCTTGGTTGTAACTTGTACTGTAAAGTCCTCGCGTCAAGTCATATCTTTATATGTACGTAATCTAGAATGAACAGTGAAAGTAGGTAATAGTAATTGTAGGCACTGTTTTGTAGGCAAAGCCTAGAAGCTTACCGCTCTGCCACACAGCCCCTCGCCCATAGAATGTCACTACAACTACAACCAAGTAAATAAGATTTACATCTTGCTTGGTTGTAACTTGTACTGTAAAGTCCTCGCGTCAAGTCATATCTTTATATGTACGTAATCTAGAATGAACAGTGAAAGTAGGTAATAGTAATTGTAGGCACTGTTTTGGTTTTTTGGCACTTTCTATGACCACATTTTACCGCTGCCACTTCTACCCACATAATGGTTTACCGCCTATAATAAAAATAGCATTAGTGTCTATAAATAGCCACACGGAATTATCTCAGGTTTTTTTACCATCCACTTTCAGTACACGCCCACAACTTTGGCAGACACGCAAACTCTCAAAATTTATCTAGTTTACAAACAAATAATATATATATAACTTGTTTACAAACGACAAAAATGATATCACCTTGTTTGCAAACCATTTTTTTTTATAGTTTTGAGTATTTTGAAGTTGAATTACCTTTTTTTTGTAGTTAATTGAGTCGAAAAGAATTACAAGGAACTTCCTATCGGTGTGTTTTACGCATTATAATATTACTAAAATGTTTTATGAGAATGACTATTTCAAACCTCCATTGCTAGTTGCTAGTGTTGCGTTGGCCTTGAAACACTGTTCAACAAATATCACGCTATGTAGCTCCGCATTTTGAGAGTTTGCTGTTTTCAGATAAACAAAAATTATTAAATAATATTGTATCTGCTCTATGGATAGCTCCTAAAGTAATACGAATATACAAACAACGAACAAATTTAATGAATTTAAAAATATTACTTTGATACGTATCATAAAAGTTTTAATTAAATAAGAAAGGCGTCTTAGTGCCTTTACTGTTTCATCTAGATGGCTTTTTAAATTAATACACGATCACTTATTCTATATTTTCTGAAATCTAGTTTTGTAAACAAATTATTTAAAATGCTTAAGAATTCATTCTAGTGTGTAAATAAAATAATAAGAATTCAATGGTAAAAAGAATTATACACGTTATGTTATAATTTGATTTATAGATGGTCTGTGGTTGCAAATTCACATTTTTGTCTTCAAATTTCCGCCAATCCGAATCGAAACGTTCTTTTAACCCTTACCACTCCTTTGCCGGGTGCCAGCCGACATCACTATTTCTACGCTACAACTCAGTTATCGCCTGGCGGCAGACAAGATAAGGCGTGCGCGCGCTGAGTATATTCGCGCCTAAAACTTGACACATGACGTTGTTTCTTGTCGGGTGCCAGCCGACATCACTATTTCTACGCTACAACTCAGTTATCGCCTGGCGGCAGACAAGATAAGGCGTGCGCGCGCTGAGTATATTCGCGCCTAAAACTTGACACATGACGTTGTTTCTTGTCGGGTGCCAGCCGACATCACTATTTCTACGCTACAACTCAGTTATCGCCTGGCGGCAGACAAGATAAGGCGTGCGCGCGCTGAGTATATTCGCGCCTAAAACTTGACACGTGACGTTGTTTCTTGTGATTATTCAATAAAAAAACATTTAAATTCACGTTTTATTAAGATTTTGACTGTTTTCCGTTTTTGTTTTACTATAAAATAACTTTTTTGTGACTGCGCCTATCAATAAATTAATATTTTAACATTATTTAAATTAGCGTTGGCTGACAACAAATATAAAAAAAATAATGGAGTGGTAAGGATTAAGGCGATCCTCCGGCTAAAATTCCAACGAAATCACGCGCTCCTTATGCAGGTGGCGACAAGGTTGAGATTCCCGCTTAACATCGGCCGCATGTTTCGATTTACGCAAAAAAAACCATCACCAAAATGCGTGTTTTATTTATTCTGTAAAGCTCAGACATAATTATTGAAATGTTTTACGGTTATATTCTAAAAAACTTAATTTACCACAATGACGACAATATCGGAAAAGTTTGCGCTTTAAACATTTTTTAATGTCTGATACTTATCTAGGCTTATCAAAAGACACTAAAAAAATGCCCGGTTAAACGAAATGCCAAGGTGTGTTTTACTTGCAGTATTTAATTATATCATCTATGATATTTCTAGGCCATTAAATTCTCAAACCGAAAACACGATTTTGCATTACTTCCCATTGCATTGCCTTAAATGGCTTTAGCCGTGTCTGATCCGACCCCAATAACCCAATACTTAATAAAATACATGATATTTACTCGTCTTCTCATCCCCTTCCCCTTCTCACAACATACCAAATTGGGCAAGCCATAATAGTCCCACTGGAACTTGTGTTGTGCGGTATACACGTAAAAATATATTTTATTTATTTCCGGAGCCACAGTTTAACGTGCGCCGGCGCTGTCTCGTGGATAGGTCGGCCTTTGGTAGGATGTAATAAACATACGTATTATTTTTCTATACTGTGCACATTGTACAGTAGGGACGTCCCGACGGCCTTGAACGTGTTTACAATTTTGCAATTTAGCTGCGGGCGCATTGAGCATGGATGGCATGGCTGTGCAAATTTGAGATAATTTAACTTGTTTACCCAGCTGATGGTCGGAAAAACAATGTCTTTCTTCGCAGTAATGAATCATATTATCTGCTGTGCTCTTTGCTTACAATGTTAGATGGTTTGAAAGTTTACCTAGACGTAAACAAAATGTGCGATGTATTTTTTTTGCAATTTTCGGGTTATCTTAGGAAAATATACCATTCTTTACAATGGTAGGTATCTATCAACTCGTATTTTTATTGATGAAAAAACAAGAAATACAATTTTGTGTTGGATGGAACTGAGGGAACCCTAATCATTCATAAATATTTCCGTATCCATTATATAAATTTCGAGTATATGAATGTATTTTTTTTTTAAATTTAACGTTCTGCAAGTATTTTTAGTTTTTATTATTGTGACAGCTGTTTCGGCGTTCAAACTAAATCGGTTTTTACCTATGTCATTATTTTTAAAAACCCGTCCAAATTAGAATTGGGTGGGAGTAAATAAAATCATATAAATAAGTCATCACAATGTGGATTAACCGCAGTATGACCTTTTACGCCGAAACACAATAACAAAAACTAAAATAGAGAATACTTGCAGAACTTGATAACATTATTAAATTTGATTTACATTAAATTAAAAATAAAAAATTTAAATGGAGTTCTATGAAAAAAAACAATTAATACATATGTATTTACGTATGCATGTTAGTTTGTTTTATTATTACGCATTATCACAGGGACAAATAAAAACAGTGAAATGTAGTTTTTTAACAGTAACAATGTGGGTGGTGTACTTCATCTTGACCAGAGAAAGCAAAATGTTAATTTGATTTAACGGGGAAGACTCAAATAAGGCGCTAAACGTCCCTTCGCAGTATAGTATGCTAACGTTAACGTAAGCAATACAACACATTATTTATCTGCAAATTCTTAACGGAAAGTTACTGAGGTAAATTCTTAAACTGTAATCTTTTACATTATATATGAAATATCTACTGCAATTTTAAGTAAAACGCTCGACAGTGCCTTCGCCGTTATGTTAACTGCACCCATTTCAAACATGTTTAATTAAAATCCTTTCACAATCTCACAGTAAATAAGATCAAGCAAGAACCGAGATGGTTTATTAAAAATAATTCAGTAAATCTACATTTTAAGTGTAATTCACCCAAAGTTTTAGTTTCAGTTCTGTCATAGAGAAATTGTATGGGAAACGTCAGCCGCCGCGCGATCTATATAAAACAAAAGATTTCACCGGAACAAATCAGTTGAGAGAAAACCATCGAAGCGAACCGACGTCCATTTGAAATTCAATATTTTTTCAATTTTATGACGTATATCTGGGGGAGAGAAGTGTTAAACTGCAACACAACTTACGGAATGTAGGAATTGCGTATTTTCGATATATTTTTTTGTAATCACATTTCTTTGCAACATTTTTCAAGGTGGGCCAAAAAATGTTTAATTTATTATACGGCACAATATAAATAAATATAATGAATTAGACGAATGACCACAAAGAAAAAAAATCGTTATTTAGAACAGATGTTTCTTGGACGCTATTGGGTTCCCGGAGATCAATTTGGTTTTAAATTATGGCATAATAATTCACTTTGATCTTTGCCAAAAAAATTGGTCCTTCGCGATCAAAATTGACAAAAACACTAAAAAATAGCGAAAAATAACAACACAGATTTTTTCCGTTATTTAGAACAACTGTATCTCGGACGATATTAGGTCCTCGGAGACCGATTTGGTTTCAAATTGTAGCATGTTTAGTCTACTTTAAAAAAGTATTGATTAACATTTGCCGAAAAATTACTCCTTCATTGTCAAAATTGACTAAAACTCAAAAAAGAAAATAGCGAAGAATGGCAACATAGATTTCTTTTTCGTTATTTAGAACAACCGTATCTCGCACGATATTAGGTACTCAGAGACCGATTTGGTTTCAAATTGTAGCATGTTTAGTCTGCTTTAAAAAAGTATTGATTAACATTTGCCGAAAAATAACTCCTTCATTGTCAAAATTGACTAAAACTCAAAAAAGAAAATAGCGAGGAATGGCAACATTGATTTCTTTTTCGTTATTTAGAACAACCGTATCTCGCGCGATATTAGGTACTCAGAGACCGATTTGGTTTCAAATTGTAGCATGTTTAGTCTGCTTTAAAAAAGTGTTGACTAACTAAGCCGAAAAATTACTCCTTCGCTGTCAAAATTGACCAAAACTCTTAAAAAAACAGCGAAGAATGACAACTTACGAAGAATTTGCATAATTTAGAACAGCTGTATCTCGGACACTATTAAGTCCTTAGTTTTGTGAAAATACTCCCTGTTATAGGTATTCACCTGCAAAATTTCAGTTGTCTTATTGCCTTCATTGACTGGACTATAGTGAATTGTATTCAAGCTTATTGTGTGCATCTGGATTGGGTTGTAAATCATTGTTATCTACATATGTTTTATATTTACTGCTGTTTAGTATGCAATAGTGAAAGGCGTTTCTAAATCCCAATAATTATCGAAAGATAAATAATTCTTATTCTCGTTTAATAAACGGGAACTAATTCACACCCGCCATCTTGTTGGTTCCTAGGTCAAATGTAATAGTCGGATTCCTTAACCATTAATAAAAACCAAAGCCATTGATAGAACGGCCATATAAAAAAGCGTCTAATTCATTTCAACCATCTTGAATCTCCAAGTGGACAATCGAAAATCGGATTCCTTGACTCAAAAACTATGAAAATAATTCCCTATGTCAAAAAACTGTACTTATATTTCCGAGCAGGTGGTCCACGTTACCCATTTACGAAGCAAAAATAAAAGATTGTGTTGTAAAGAAATAAATACGTAAATAGTAACAAAATTTTTTTTTGTACAAGGTTTAGGGTCCTGTCAATTATTAATATATTATCTACAAATTAAGAAAAAACATATTCTCATCAGTTACCCTATCCTATACCAACAGATCGACTTACATTGTTTTGCAGTAGACGGCAAAAAAAATCCTCCTTTTTCCGACTGCTAAGTTAAGTCTGTAAAGCTTCTATTAATTTATTTTTATGCAGCGAATAAACAAAAAAAAATATAGAGCAAATGTTTTTTGTTTCGTATTGCATCAATATGCCGAACATTTTTTTCCAATTCGGTGTGGTTTACATTGTACCCATTTCCCCAAAGCAAGTGGCGATCCTGCAGCCCGCCCGCGGTAGTGCTTGGTTTTGAGTTAACTGCCTAAAATTCCCGACGACGGTAAATACACGGTCTTATACTGGACCCTTAATCATTGAAGAAGATAATATTAACACATCCCAAATGAAAATGAGGTTTATAATAAACTTCAATAAATTAAAAATAAAAAATTATTATAAAATATTAACACATCCCAAATGAAAATGAGGTTTATAATAAACTTCAATAAATTAAAAATAAAAAAATTATTATAAAATATTAACACATCCCAAATGAAAATGAGGTTTATAATAAACTTCAATAAATTAAAAATAAAAAATTATTATAAAATATTAACACATCCCAAATGAAAATGAGGTTTATAATAAACTTCAATAAATTAAAAATAAAAAAATTATTATAAAATATTAACACATCCCAAATGAAAATGAGGTTTATAATAAACTTCAATAAATTAAAATAAAAAAAATTATTATAAAATATTAACACATCCCAAATGAAAATGAGGTTTATAATAAACTTCAATAAATTAAAATAAAAAATTGAATGTTAATTTGACGTTAAACTAAACTTACTAACTAACCATCACGCCGTTTCTCCGCAGGGGTAGGCAGAGAGGACGGACCGCCAAACAACTCGATCTTGGCATACACTTCTTTGTTTCATTCACATTCATACAACGCCTCATCCATTCTCTACTGTTATTCCGACTTCTGACATGGCCCGACTCAAGTATTTGATTCACTTGATCGTGCCATGTCTTCCTCCGGCGTCCCCTTACTAAACTTACTGGGAACAAAAATGAAACATTTGATTTCAGTTGCATAAAGTTCAAATTTCGAGCTCGGTGTTATGAGTATGAACACCCCGATGCTATTAGTTAGAACACACATTGTTTTGTTCTACGATCCCAGTTCCAAACAATATTTTCTAAAAACATTTGTGGACAACCAACTTATATGAATACTTAGAACAAGCGGGATGAGTTTGTGTATTTGAGAAGTATGTTTACAAGAGATGTAAAGACTGATAAGGATATTTAATGAATTATGTGGTGAAAGGGGTAGGGGTAGGGGTAGGGGCAGGGGAAGGGGAAGGGGAAGGGGAAGGGGAAGGGGCAGGGGAAGGGGAAGGGGCAGGGGAAGGGGCAGGGGTAGGGGTAGGGGAAGGGGCAGGGGTAGGGATAGGGATAGGGATAGTGATAGTGATAGTTAGAACAATATTAATTCTTTCACCTTAAAATTACACCCAGTTTACCTAGTGGAATTAACGACCTCAAAACTGTACTCCAAACCATTCCTAACCCCAAGCAAGGTTGGGTACATGTCGGCTAATTAGGTTGCTAAATGAGGGAATGATGCATAATAATTCCGTTTTGAATGGTTAAATTAGGATATGAGGTGGGTTAATAAAGGAAATCAACCCGAATTCCCGTATTGACTAGGTAAATAGAAAATCCATAATAATTTCGTATTTAGAGAAAGGTAATTTAAAAATACGACAAATATTCAGTAATATAATTTTTTTTATTATTGTATAACATTATTTACATACAATGTAAATTTGTACCCACTAAGCTACTACAAGTAACTCGTCAGAAACAATTATTTAATTTATTTTCGTAAATTTAGAGAATACTATAATACCACTTAATTTTTCCATACATCAGTATAATATATAATATTATGTGTGTTGTTTCAGGATGTGCTGTTTCCTTATGCAACGGAGAAGGTGGCCGCCTTCCTGGGGGCCAAGTGGGAGGCGGAGGGTGTGCAGGAGGCCGTGGAGGGCATGAGGCAGCAGGCCCTGCAGGACCTCGAGGATGTCGTGGAGGGAGCCGTGCCCATCCCTGATAAGGTAACTTACTGTAATTAGTGACTAGAGAGTCAAGTGGGAGGTGGGGGGTGTGTAGGGGCCCTGCAGGACCCCAAGGATGCTGTGGAGGGAGCCGTCCCCATCCCTGATATGGCACTTGATTAGATAGCAACAGCTATGATGCCCTGTTGGGGAGCAGATGCTCAGTGAAACCGATAACCTGTTTTAGGAAAATCTATTCTTTTACCCCTGTAATATTTTATTTTAACCTCCAAAGTATGTGTGCCGGGATCTCAGCCCGACCGACGTCTTTTGCCAATCTCTTGGTGAGGTTTTTTTTTTTAAATGGACAACATGCCAATTCCAATTAATAGATTCAGTTTATAATCTTGAAATTATTGTTTTTTTTTTGTATTTTACCTCGAGAGCAATATGTTTTAATAATATTGTAATAGAATATCGGAATTAAGAAACTATTTCAAAGTGACACCAAAAGCACAGGATTTAGATACCTGCTCCATAGCTAGCGTACACATTAATAATAAGAATGGTGTTCCTTAACCATTGGGATTGAGCAGAAGATAGCGTTGTTGTAATCATTTGGCAGGCTCTGCTTAATTGATTTCAAATTATTTTTGAATAATATTTAATTAACAGCATTTTGAATAGCTATATGTCATGCTACCATTGGGCCATGAGACTTAAGCACGCACGGGTGCCAGCCACGGTGCATTGCATTGTTGTGGGTAATGCCTTAGTTGACGTTGTTTATTCAAGTCATCTGAGAATCACCTAACAATATGTCTATTTAATACGTTTTTTAACAGCCACATGCAAATTTCTATGTTATATTTTAATAACATTTTTTTTCTATTCCAAGGAATATCTTATGCGTTTCGAAAAGGGTAAGACAGTTATATACCTGGAGGTCAAGTTGAAGTATACCACATTATTACTGTTAAAAAACATTGTTTTCTTTAGTTCGACTCTGTAACCCATTCCAGCACTGAGATAATACAGGATTATAATGAAACAAACAAACATACATAATAGAATTTATATATTAGATTTGCACATACATATATTTATTGTTGAAAGATTTCCTGATCACGGTTTGTTTTGCAGGAGTGCAGGTGCACATGTACAGTTGTATAGAAAAGGTTGCGAAGTACTGAGCTCTGATAAATATTAGGAATCGCCTGACATGGGTAGGATAATCCCTATTTGGATGCTTAGACTCCACAATAACCTCATTTTATTTAGGTTAGCAGTATGATGGCTGACTGATGAGTACTATTATTAAGAGAATCACTAGAGACACCCAAAATTAATTCTGGATCAAGATTAAGATCCGGGAGAAAACTCACTTACCAGTCATAGAAAAGAGTTTTATAACACATACGAGGTGTGTTCAAAAGAAAAGGTAAATTTTGAATTTTCGCAGGCTGTGTACATTCGATTATCGAAATTTTTTTTTGTTGTGTTGGTACACATGTTTATCATATATTAGCATTATCAGCCATTTTGGATTAGTGATTTGTTTTTGACAACTGGAAAGGTTAGTCACGTTTTTGTGGGTTCTTCGATTTTTTACTTCTGAAAAAAATGGATCAAAGCATATGTATTAAATTTTGCGTTAAAGATGGAATAAATTGCTCCAACAAACTTAAAATCTTGACTGGCATTCGGCGAGTCTACTTTGTCTCAAAAAAGTGTTAAGTGGTACAAGCGCTTTACAGAAGGCCGAGAAGATGTTAATGACGATGAGCGTCCTGGAGTTGCAACCACGTCAACAAACGAAGAAAACATCGAAACAGTGAAGAAAATGGTTTTGGAAAATCGTCGAATCACTATTAGGGAAGTTGCGGAGGATGTTGGCATATCAATCGGCTCATGCCATGCAATTTTCTCGCATGTTTTGGGCATGAAACGTGTGGCAGCGAAGTTTGTTCCGAAATTGCCAAATTTTGAGCAAAAGCAACGTCGCATTAGTATCGCTCAGGAGTTGTTGAATAACGTCAACGACGATCCACATTTGCTCAAAAGGGTCATAACTGGTGATGAAACGTGAGTATAAATATGGTTATGACGTCGAAACCAAGGCCCAATCATCCCAATGGAAGCGGCCAGAAGAGCCAAGACCGAAAAAAGCACGCCAAGTTCGATCAAATGTGAAGGTTTTGCTCACTGTTTTCTTCGATTACAATGGCGTGATGCATCATGAGTTCTTGCCAACAGGTCGTACGGTTAATAAGGAATACTACAAGGAAGTTATGCAACGTTTGCGTGAAGCAATACGGCTCAAACGATCGGAATTGTGGAAAAACAAATCATGGATTTTGCATCACGATAATGCACCAGCTCACAAATCAATGCTTGTTCGTGATTATTTGGCCAAAACAACACCGTAATCATGCCTCAACCACCGTATTCACCAGATTTGGCTCCCTGCGACTTTTTCCTATTCCCGAAACTGAAGACACCAATGAAAGGAAAGCGTTTTGCCACAATTGATGAGATAAAGTCAGAATCGAAGAACGAGCTGATGGCCATACCGAAAAGTGCATTCCAGAAGTGCTTCGAGGATTGGAAGAAGCGCTGGCATAAGTGCATTATATCTGAGGAAGATTATTTTGAAGGGGAGAAAATGGATATTGATGAATAAATAAATACTTTTCGAAAAATTCGAAATTCACCCTTTCTTTTGAACACACCTCGTACACTCCCTCAACGGGAATAGGAGTGTTCATTTACTCAATAAATAAATAAACATTTCGAAAAAAGAAATTGCCCGGGATGCCTTAAGCAAAAACAAAACCGGTGAAAACTAATATGAAAATTAAACACATGGTGGGGCAGGGATGATGACCTAGTCACAGTATCGTAGGTACGGCGGGAAGCAAGAAACAGCGGGAGCAGGAAGCTGTAAAGGAGAAACGAAAATCAACACTCGGTCAATTCCTTTATTTCCTACCCATCCTAAATTCCAATATTGGCTTCTTAGGTTGCCCGATACCGGTCGATTAAATTGCAACCTTCCAATCCACAGAGCATGTGGTCCAAGTCCTAAAAAATCAGTGTACCGGTCATACTGGAACAGGAGTGCTCCTGGCTGTGGTGGTACAATCATATTGTATAAACATTATGCGATTACCTGCCTGTGATCAGTGTAACTGACATCCCCGTTTGAGGAATGTTGTGAGGTTAAGAGAAGTAGGGCCGGGCGATGAGAATGGTTTGGAAGTACCTGACTATCCAGATATGGTCACCCTTTACAGCACCCTTCACCCTAATTAATTATCATTTATAACAAACTTAAGTGCACTAATCTACTGATCTTGTTTGTATAAAAAAATGTTTCATAGATTTTTGTTTGTTTGTTTTATTCTGTCACGCCATCCTGAAGTGGATAATTCTGTATGTATCAGGTTATTCAGTATGCAAATAAAGCATGTAGGTCAATGCTGGTCCCAATGGTGTGTGGACAAGTGTTCAACAACAAAGTTTTTTAAATTTCAATTTGAACAATGGAAGCTTCAATCCAATTTATGCTAGTGCGTTGTAGATCAAATTCTGACCTCATTAATGTACTTTTTCTAGCATTTTTAAAGTTGTATTATTTCACTTCTCTATGGCGGTGAGATGGAGTGACACAGACAGGATTATGAATGCAGCTTTTCCACACACCTCACACTCAACACATAAACACACAACAGGATTTACAGAAAACCTACTAATACCACAACCCAACAAAATTATATTTAAAAAAGGACATTACTACATGTAGTAAGGTTATATACTTTAATTGCCATGGCAACAACCTTTCACTTAACATCAAACAAACACACAATATAATTCTATTTAAATCATCACTAAAAACATTCCTTCTGAACAAATGTCACTACACCTTAAATGAATACTTTGAACACACTTAGATTAAACTTCTCTATATTTTATTTATATAAACATATCGCTGAAGTACCCGGCGTTGTCCGGGGTTATGAATGTTAGTGTTACCCCTACCCAATAATTTAGAATGACTAATGTGCAAAATTTCATCAAGAGTACCAAAATTTTGCTTTAAGAGGTGGGAAAGTGGTACGGGGGAAAGTTGTATGGGGGGTGGTTTTTCGAAATCTCATGTAGACAGTGACCCTCCTTTTGTTTCGAAGATAAAGTGTGCAAAATTTCATCAAGTTCTGAATAAACTACATTTGTATACAACATACACACCAACCGCCCGGGACATTCTTCTTTATGTAAGAAATAGGATGTATCTATAAACTATGCTCTTTGCACTTGTTTTACTTTTATTTGTACAAAAAAGATTTTTAAATTTTCTCTGAGATTGTAAAATCTCCGGTCGCTGCTCATTTCTTCGTAAACAATTAACTAGTCCCTTGTCGCAAGCTTATAATCTGTTCACATGTCAAAGACGTGCAGTTCTTAGTATAGTTACACACGCAGTATAAATAATCCTCTGATAAATTAATGATATTATTTAGTGCACCCTCCACTCCCATTACTCTCAAACAAAAAATTCCAATAAAAATGACCTATTTTTCATAATTTAAAACAAAAATAAATAAAATACTTCTCATCCGTTACTAGATATTTACTAAACTTTTAATTTTTTAAAAATATTCAGTTTGGATGGGTATTTTGGCCACAAATTCAAAATTAAGTTATGTATGAAACAGGAAGCGCAGCCGTTCCCCTTAATCAGTGTTATTTAATAGTCTGCATAGATTATGTCAAATTTACTGACCTTTATAAATTATTGTTCTTACATAGCTAAACCCCAAAGTCTAATTTTTATTTGAAGTGTTTCCTCCGGTTTCATTGCGTATCTTCTATTTTGTAGGATGCTACCAAGGAGGAGCAGATAAGCGGGGTGGCCGCCAGCCTGAAGTGGCTGATCTCCATAGACAACAAGGGGTCCTTCATGAAGAAGCTGTCTGGCCTCATCTGGGAGGAGGGCTACGTGGCCGGTGACATCAAAGGACAGTAAGTTTATAGATTTACAGATCCTTTTTCAATATATCATTTTAAGTGAGGAGAAATTGTACATGCTCTAGGTAGAATTTGAGGGGATAGGCATAATCTTTTAAAAATTAATGTAGAACATATTTAATAAAGCTAGGTATTATTTGGAATGGCCCCTTTGGTGCTTTTAGCATTAGATCACGTAATTAGCCTTATTTACAGTTGATGCACATCATCATTTCATCACAACCTTCGTGAAAGAGTAGTCAGCTCCTTTTTTAGGAGGTATTTCAATTAAAATAATGTACAGTATATTTGAACATTGTTGTAAAGTAGGAGATACTCAGTATCACCCTGGTTACTGCCATTCAGAATCAATTCTTTACTTGAAATGGCCTTAGCTTATTATAGTAATTGTATCCGAATTGCTTAATATTTTTAGTTTTGTATTAATTATCATTCCTCTTTCCAATCTCATTTTCCTCTCCCACTTCCTTGGGCAACAACATTCCCAGAATCGGGATGCCGTAAGCTCCACTGGTGCCGGGCGGTTGGTGAATTTTGTGTGATAACACATACAGAAATAATAATAATGTTGCTCTATTTTCAGTCTCTACAAGGACGTCCAACCGTGTCTGGAGTCCTGGCGCACCCTCGGCAAACGTGTGTACGTCTACTCCTCGGGCTCTGTCCACGCCCAGAAGTTGCTCATGAAGCATTCGGAAGTAGGAGACGTCTCCTCCCTCTTTGACGGCAACTTCGACACAGCCGTTGGAAACAAGCAGGAAGTCCAGAGCTACGCCAACATCATCAAGGAGATAGGATGCCAGGCTGAGGAGGCCTTGTTCCTCACTGATATTGTTAAAGGTTTGTTTGTAATCTAACTAACATTTTTTTTTATTGTTTTCTTATTATAAATGGAAATATTTTGAAATGTCGATCTATAGGCATCTTCAAAATACCCGTGCAAAGTAGATCCTTGACGATTGTAGAGGTTTGTCTACAAATGGCATCGAATACAAGATTACCTCCAACTAATCCAGAGGAAGATTCTCATGGCTTTGAATCGTACATGACTGGTGCAGTGCCGTTCCTCCAAGTCGTTCTGGGAACAATCCGCACGGTGAAGATTTCCCTAATAATATTCAACTTGTCGATAGGAAATGAACCATGATAAAATATGTCACATTCTCTTTCCATCGTGAGATTTTATATGCTGTGAAATGATAAATTCCTTTGTATATTTTTTTTATGTACCACTATATTCACCATCCAATAGTCCAGTCAAGTGCTCAAAAAGGGCCTGAACTGTAAAGTCTTCGGTGGCTTTCTTTATAAAGAAATTAATTAAAGGTGAGAAAATTACCTATAATTTATATTCTTATAATATTTTGGACAAAGTGCGGTTTTCACGCAAAAGGGTGTTTAAAAACCTGTGAAAATCGGAAATTTTCAGAAAATAGCAAAAACACATCTTTTACAGCCTTTACAACACTAAAAGTAAGCATTTCACTGTAACATTATCCCATACTTTGAAAAAGTTGATAAAATTCTCTTCAATTTATGTGTAAGTAATTATTTCAGACTTTGATGTTAACATTATTATTTATTTACACCCAAATTGGGCTTTACAATTCCATCATACCTTAAAATAGATATTTTATCTTGAAATCATTTTGAATCCATAGAGGCTGCAGCGGCGAAGGAGGCAGGTCTCAACACCGTGCTGCTGGTGCGGGATGGCAACGCACCCCTCAGTGAGGAAGATCTGAAGACCTACTGCTCCGTGGGCTCTTTCGAGGAGCTGAAGCTCCAGGCGTCCTCCGCCAAGAGGAAGCAGGAGCCAGCTCACGAGGAGGTGCTTTAGACCACATGTTCATTTCTTTCCTTAACCTAACTGCCATTAATTCATTGTTGAAATCTCAATATTGCAGCGATGAGCTATATCTTGTTTTGAGCCACACTGTATTGGATAAAACTTTAAATATTTTGATTGTCCTCGACTCTCATGACAGTTTTGGTATCTGTTTTTTTATCTCTATATGTTATATTTATCTAAATAAAGACAAAAGTTTTAAAAATATTATATAATTATTTGTAATCCAACTTGATATCAAATTATCAATTAGTTGTTCAAACTGGTTTGAAAGAAATGGCAATTTTTTTATATATCCCAGATATAAAAAATATTTTTTGCTATTTTTTTTTTTACAAAATTTGTCGGCTGAGAGTATTGAACTCCAGTTCTTCCAGCCTGTTGAACACTACACAGTTAATGAAGCCGCCAAGTCAGATAACAAGTCTGTCATGTAAACAATAATCATTCTTACTTCAACTGATTTATTTATGTTATTAATTTAAGGTACTGCCAGTTCCATCTAACGACAATTCCCAACACTAATCTGCTAACTAACTGTCTACTTCGGATTTTTGGTTTATTTCTAGATTTGATTTTAATTAAATAATGTTTTCAGGAACTACCTCCAACAAAAGTCGCCAAAACCACTGAAGAGGAAATTTCCAAGCCTGAGGCAATCGAGAATGGGGCTTCTAGCGAAAAGAAACCAAGTGATGATGAAGCCATGGAGGTAGATGCTGTCGAGGAGAAACCTGAAACTGAAGCCAATGTTCTACCAGTTAAAGAAACCAAAGCCGAGGAGGCTGCTGTCACAGATTCTAAGATGGACGAAACTCCTGCTGTTGAAATCAAGGCAGTTGACACACCAGTGGTAGAAGCCGTAACCAAACCAGTTGTTGAGGAGTCCAAGCCGGAAGAAACTCCTGCTGAAGAAGTCATGACGGAGGATAAACCTGTGGCAGAGACCACACCTGTGGCAGAGACCACACCTGTGGCAGAGTCTAAATCTATAGAAGAGATCACACCTGAAGCAGAAACTAAACTTGTAGCAGAGTCCAAACCTGTGACAGAGTCCAAACTTGCGGCAGAGTCCAAACCTGTGACAGAGTCCAAACCTGTAGCAGAGACCAAACCCGTGGCGGAGTCCAAACCCGTGGCAGAGTCCAAACCCGTGGCAGAGTCCAAACCCGTGGCAGAGTCCAAACCTGTGGCAGAGTCTAAACCTGTAGCAGAGACCAAACTTGTGGCAGAGTCCAAACCTGTGGTAGAGTGCAAACCTGTAGCGAGGGAGACCAAACCAGAAGAAACCCCTGTTGCGGAAGTCAAACCAGGGGATAAATCCGTAGCAGAGGCCAAACTCGAAGAAACTCCTGTGGCAGAAACTAAACCAGAGAATAAACCTGTAATTGAGAACAAGCCAGATCCAGTCGCCGAAGTAAAACCTGTGCAGGAATCTAAGCCAGAGGAAAAACCTACAGAGGAAGTTGTAGAAACTAAATCTGAAGAAAAACCCATCGCTGTAGCATCCCAAGTAGCACCCGAAAAGGAATCCGAATTGTGTGAAGTAGACCAACCTAAAATAGTAGAGACTGAAGTAGTGGCCGTAGTGGCCGATGATTGCAACCAAAAGACTGAGACTGATCAAATATGTAAAGTTAAGGAGCAAGTGCCAGAAATAATGGAGACTGAAGCAGAAGTGATTGTTGATAAGAAATGCGAAAGCAAAGATGTTAGTGTAACGGCAGAGAAACCAAACATTGTGGAAGACGCACCTACCTCGACTGAAGCTGCCAATAAAGAAGAAAGTGTAGTTAGCGCAAAGACTGAAAATGGAAAACAGGAGAATGTAATAGAAATGGCTGAGGAAGCCAAGGAGGTAGCACCAACTGAGAAGCCAGTGGAAGTTGCTGTTGAAGCTATGGAGGCCCAAGATGAAGAAGTCAAGAAAGTTGAAAAGAAAAAGACTTTAACTAAAGAAATACTTGGCTGCAAAATGGATATCAATGAACTTGCTTTGTGTAAAAATGTCTCAGTTGAGAAAATTGTTTGCGATGGAGAAGAGTTTGAAATTGTGCGTGTGGGAATAGAAAATCCGGACCCTGACTTCAATGAGAAATTGAACAAACTTCTCGGAGAAAAGGGTGTCGCCCTTGAAAGAGAATGTGATGATATACTGTCCAAAGTTGACAAAATGACTAACAAGAGTTTCAAGTCCACTAAAGCTTTTATTGAAAAGGCAATAGCCGAAAAGCAATCTTCCAGCGCTGAGGTCAGTATGGAAGTGGAATCTGACAAAAGTAAGGTTGATTCAGAAGCTTCTGAAATTTCTGTTTCTACAGATGATAAAGACAAACTAAAAAATGGTAATTCAAAGAAAGAAACCAATGAAGAAACAGCATCAGACGTAGCATCACAAATTGAAGAGAAGTCCGACAGTGTACCAATGGAAGTAAAATCAGCCGAGAGCAATGCCAGTGATTCTGCAAAAGTACCTGTTGTCGAAGAAAAAAAACCCGAAGCCCCTGCAGAAGCCAAGGATGTAGTCAGTCCTACTACAGAAAAGAAGACAAATGGTTCCCAGGAATGTGTAAATGGAAAGAATGCGGAAGTGAATGGGCAATCCGTTGAGGAATCCCCGGCAGCGGAACAGAAGGCACAGAATGGCAATGCACAGGCTGAGGGAGAGAAGGAGAAGACCCCAGAAACTGAAGACCGGCTGAAGAGCACTAACGGGGCCGCCCCTGAAGAAGTCAAATCTGCCGAACCCACCGCTGAACAAATAAAATTAAAAAACAAAACTGAAGAAACCATCACGGAACAAGCCATCGAGCAAGTGGCAGAAACGTAAATGTAACAAACAAACCAGTGCAGGAGTAACCCTTTAAGACACAATTAGTTGTTGCCTGGGTGGGTGGTTCCTGGCGGTGACACTAAACTTGTTGTAGCATTAGACATGTTTAAAATTAGGAGGACTATTTAAGATGTGATGTATAATTTGTCCATTTAAGCATTACACTTTTCACTCAGACTTTTAAAACTCTTTCTCCAAAGTCGCATTATTTTTATATTACATCTTTTCCTTTTCAGTGCATTTCATATCTGACTGAGGTATTTCTTCCAGTGAGCATTTAATAGTTTTACATTTCTTATTTGGTTTTAACTGTATGAAACATTTTGACATAATGCAAAGGGTGGTGGATTCGTGCTTCATTCAGTTTTTTTTTTTTTTGTAGTTTTACATCCATTCACCATTATAAATTATGTCCTAATGTAAAACTTCCTGTAGATGAAAACAGCATTCCTTTAAAGCGGATGAAAGTTTCTGAAATCTGTCTCTGAGCTTAAATAATTCCCACATTCAAAGCAGGAAGTTTATGTAGGGTTCTGCCCAATAGAATCTCTCCGGAATAGAAGAAAGGTGAATGTTGGCGACTTCCCACTTTCAGAAGTCAGAATTATTGGTGTTTTTAATATATAAGTATTCTGCATAGGCCATTCATATAGAATACATGAGATGATCTCTCTGCCAGTAATCCGCTTTGGCTGTGGAACAATGGTAGCCCACTTTCCACAGTTTCTGAGGTGGTCATTTTGGGTAAAAGCCAATCTCATGTATTCTATGTCTATGATATAGATGTAATGTAACATAAGACTAAGATTTAAGTCAAATATCTAGTTCCTAGACTGCAAACTTATATCTGTAAGTCTGGTAAGGTTTACTATATGTGGATAGTCAAAATACTGATTACTTTACCTTTTTGGGTGCCAAAACTGAATTCCTCAACAGGTGGATCTGGTCCAATATCATTCATTTTTATTTTGAAGAATGTGTAACTTTAAATTGTTATGATTTTGTTTTTGAAGTCTTCCTAGCGATAGTCATAATATTCCGGTGAGTTTTAAATGTGTGGGCGGGAATTGATGTAACTGCAAATAAAACCACATACTTATAGAAGGAATTATTATTGGGCAATTACGATTCAATTTTCAATGAATTGATATTTTTTATTGTATTCCACGACTGCTAATGTTTATTTACTTTCACTTGTGTTGATGTTTTCATGTTCCTATTTTTGGTTTTTCTTTCGTAGCTTTCATTTTATTCAGATATTTGATTTTAAATTATTTTTATGTACTCTGCTAGATACACTTTGGTTGTCTTTTTTCCCCCAATGTTGAAATTTTAACATGTACAACTTGTATACGATTCACTGAATTTAGTCACGGTAGATAATTACAGTTTGTTTTAATTATTATTTTATTCGCTTTGAAGCGACAATTTTATGAATTCTGGGAGAGGGTTCATTTTTTTAAAATTAAAATTATATTCTCTTTTGCGATATAAATAATATTTTATTGTGTTTGTTTTAAATCCGAACTTAATGTATGGCCAAGTAAGCCGTTAACCATCGACTTGAAGCTTTGGGACTTTTCTTAAACATTGTTTAATTTAACTGAAAATGATGCATTTATATTCAACAATACTTATAATATAACCTAGATCACTAGTGGTATGAGAGGGACCGCTCTTGACCCACTTTGTTTGAGAATTTAATCATTTTTGACTGAGAAGTTTTGGATGTTATTTGAAAGTGCTTTCTTATGTGATTTTTTGTGGATCTGATGAATATTCTGCATTTTATTCTGTTGAATATTTAATTTAAGTAATATTTTAGCTACATTCCAACTACATTGTGATTAGTATTGTTACTTCTTGTTCATCTGGTGCCATCTCCATCGGAGCCAGCTATCATAGTGGCAGTCTTCAAAATGGATGCTGTTGTGGAACCAACTGAACTAGTCTAAAGTTTTCCACCAACGTTTCTTTGAACAGTCATTCCTATATCTCTGGTTTTATGAAAATTACCCCAAGACTGCCTGCCTTTCATTCTTGAAACAGCCCAGGAGTGTAATGTGTATGGTATTTGTTCTGAAATTATAATATTTTGTGTCTTTGTATTAATTAAATTTGCCGTTTGATTCTCTAATTAAATATTCTGTAATAATTTATAAAGCTGCATTTTGTTTATCACCACGGGGACGGGGCATGCTTTATATTGTTTATTTTAATTTTGATTCTCAACTATCACAATATAATTTTCTCTAAATATGACAAAATATTGTTTTTCTAAAGGACATCCAGATTTGAATTTGATGTCTCATTAGCCCTGTCCACACACCACACCGTGGTCCAAGTACTCCAGGCAGTTCCCAATCAACAAATACATTTTTTGCAGTCAAATTAAATCAATGGTGACCGTAAAAATATTTTGTGTTTTTGCATTAGTGTTCAACTATCTCTTGATGCTTCCTTACACTTGTCTAGGTCATGTGTTGCACGCCTCGCGGAGTCGTGACAGAGCTAATGATTTGTGATATTACGGAGGGAGTTTATTCTAAGCTTCAGGGGCTGCAACTCCAAAGGCGGCAATCTCTAAACTTCACATCTGAAACGATTAAATTCTTCTTTTTTTTTTTTTTTACATGTTATGTTGTGTTGTTTATTTATGAAAGCTTTAACAATGGGCAGCATCGACACAACCATGTACACAACACGTGTGCTGTAACATTCATTATTTTTGTTTTAATACTCATGTATATTCGTGAATGTCCTTAGGCTATATTTTTGTATTTTATTGCTTTAATTCGATGACCAGAATATTTAACTTCTTCGTTGTGTTTAATCGTTCCTTTAAATGTGAATTTCCTTAAAAATAATACATATTTAAATTGAATCTTCTAAATGGTGATTTATTTAACTGAATAATAATCGATAATACGGTGATATTTGATTTACTAACGTGTTAGTTTGTTTGCCTACCATAAACCGATATCTAAAAGGCCAATGAATGGAATCTGAACACATGATGTTTTATCTTGCTCCCATTTCTGAATTGATTGAACCACCCAAAATGAAGTTTATTGTATGGTCACTTCCAACCAACATGTGTAGGTCAACCATTTATCCATGTATTTTTGGAAAGTACTTATGACAGTTTGATAAAGTGGAATGATTTATATGCATTATGTAATAAGATAATTTTGCAAGTTATCATTAATAAATATACCTTAAAATGCTGAAATTGCCTTTTATTTCCACCCTGATAGCTTCATTTTAATACTTGGGGGGGGGAGGGACTTTTGACAAAATCCAATTACATATTGTGGTACACATCTGTCGATTTTTTTTTTCCCTACATAATAGAGCGGCATGCAGTCCATAATGGCTAAAAAGCTGTGCCTACCCTGAGAAAAATAACAAACCATATAAAGAGAAATACTAAAATGTGACAAATATGCAAAAAAGGTCACACTATGTGGAGAATGCTGCAGTACTATTATACTGTTTATTTTTCGACTAAAGGTTGGTTGGCAAGCATTTCCACTAAGCAATAAATCTGCCCATAAAAATATATTATTTTTATTTAAATTTTTAATCCAGCAGGACTGGGTGGATAGTGCAGAAAGAAGTATTATACGGGATGTAAGAAAAGGGTTAGTGTTGGAGTGGAATAACAAAAGAAACGTCTTAAAGAGAAAGAAGGAATGACATAGCACTTCCAAGAAAACATTAACTGTTATGGAAGGAGGTCAAAAAGTCCCGGAATGGTCCAGAAAGCAGATGTATGAAAGTGATAAAATCGAAAGATGTTAACGAATGAGAAATAAATAAAAGGGAGATAGATGAAATACTTTAGAGGTTTTTGAAAGCAACCCGACTGATAGTGATTCCAGTTGCGAATCAGGTATGATGACGATGGGGCGAATGTTGCCAAAATCAGCATGGATGAAATGAAAAGATCAATTAAATGTATGAAGAATGGTAAGGCTGTTGGTTTCGACAATATGCGGGCCATGTCGGAAGTCGGAATAATAGAAGAGAATGTATGAGACGTATGAATGTGAATGAAGCAAGAAGTGAATGCCAAGATCGAGTTGCCTACCTTTGCGGTGAAACGGCGTGATGGTTATTTAGTTAGTTAGAATTTCCCACTATCATTACAATGCGCCAAAGCACGTTATTTTATGAACATTGAAAATATACAATAAAAGAGATTTATTTCACCACTTGCCTGCATTACTGCCATCTGTGAACATTTTATATTTTTCAGCATTGCAGTCAATGATGACTGTGAACATGTAAACTATGTATGAACGTAGTTTATGCGTTTAATTCATAGATGTCGCTAATGTAACCAAGATCTCTTATTCTGACCCAGCGACGGCAGTGGTCTAGCGCCGCGAATTATTACGATTTTTCACAATTTACAGTTTTTTGATCTAAAATGCGTTTTTATTTATTTTATCTAATAATCCATGCAAAAAATATATTGGCTGGTCCTATTTCGCAAAGTGCATTTTTAAAAATTGACACAGGTAGCCTTTGGAAAATCTGGATTTAGCAGAAGCGCCGTGAATCGAAAAAGTGTGGGAACCACTGGTCTATGGAAATAGTGACAAATCGGAACACTTTTGAAAAGTGATATAAACCATTAAAAAGTGGTGAAAAAATAAAATTAAGTTAACTAGATTAGGGTGGGTTAGATTTTTAGGCCAGTTATTAGGAATATTATTTTAATTGTTTTGCAGATTTTCATCCAATTTAGTTATTTTGTTCATACTCTGATTTGTCTATCAAAAAATGAAGAAAAAAAATAATTGTATGGTGTTCCTTAGTTCTTTCACCATAATGTTACTAATTGATAACTACCTACCTTCTTTCGAAGATAAATCACAGATACAGACAGTAACATGTAAATTAAAAAAATAACCTTTAAGTACTTAAAATTCACCTGCATCTCAAGTTGATGGGTGACATTCTACAGGGCGACTATGTTACGAAGGACTCAATACTAAAATAATCAATGGTCAAGTGTTTAGTGGTGTTTCCTGATCCACCTGAAAGGGTGTGAATCTTTATAGGCTTTCACTGAACAATGAATCTTCCTCAATCCACACGCTGCGCTTCAAGCGTTCGAGGTATTTCCCTACCAACAAATAATTTTTTAAGCAGTCAAGAGGGCAAACGAAATTAATCATGCCCGTAATAATATTTCGGGCCTTTGTATTAATGTTCAACTACCGCTTGACGTTTGCTCGCACTTGTCTAGGTCATGCATTGCACGCCTTGCGAAATCGGGACGGAACTATCCAGGTAAGTTTGGACCAACTGTTTGTTTACTGCTACCTTTGTCATGTCCAGTCCATGTCCTTACCAGTTGTAAATACACATTAGATGAAATTGCTTAGCTTAATGCGATGCAAATAAAGCCTTGCAAAATCTTTCTTAAATAAATTTATGTAGGTATTTCTTTCATCTTATCAGATCTGGGTCCCCCCATTTGGCTTAAGAACCTTATCTTTGATGAACTTCCAAAGTAACTCTCTTCGTCTAATATGTAAGTGTGCGGGACAAAGGAGTGTTGAGAGACCTGATGGATGGACACAGTTGGATGGATGGTGTGGAAACCAAGCTTCATTCATAGGCATTAGAAACTGGGGCGAGACAGCAAGAGTGACAGTGCTGTAAGGACGCTCTGGAAGTTATAGCGTTGATAGTGATGAGCTCCACTTTTTGTTTCAGCTGTCTGTAGGCATTTTCTGAGGTAATTGGGGTGTTTTGGAATTCAGGGTGGATAAATAAAAGGATTTTTTATATATAATATGTATACTTCAACAGTAATTTTAATTTATTGTAAAAAAATTGCCATCGAACGCGACATATTAGTTTGTCTTCCGTCAATAAATCATCATTGTTCTGGTTTTTGCTCTATTTGTTCCACAAATATCTGTGAATACAATAATAACACACATTATAATCTCAATACAATAGCAAATTTTCTGCATGGTATAAAATTAGGAAGTTGTGTTATAATTTTTGTGGCCCTTTATTACATCGAGGTAACAATGTTGTCAAGAACCTGTCGTATTGCATGTTACAGGAGAACCTGTCGTATTGCATGTTACAGGTACTAAATATATTAAGTCTCGTTAATCATATTCATTAAGTAATAACAACCTCTTTCAAAATTACAAACAATTTAATTCACTAAACTTTGTTGTAATTAAGTATCCATAAAATGATCTAGTTTGGTTTTTGCAGGGGAAGAAATAAAGGTGGTATTATTCATGGTATTACTGTTACTGCGGTGCTAACTTTGCTCTGGAAGTGAGGACTACTTAGCAGCGGATGTTCTCAAAGACAAACTACCAATACTGCTCAAGAAACAATCAGGTAAGGAAGAATGATTTATCCAAATGAATAAGTAGTTAAAAGCACACAAGTAAGATGCAGCACCATTGAAGCACAAAACTATGAGATAAGTGAAACTTGTCCAGATGGCAGAAGGCAAATGAAGATTCCCGTACAATGGTCTTTCAGAAATGAATGAATATACCCTCACAATTCCAGTAAAAGAGTGATTGAGTGTCAACAGAACTTGTTTTTCCAGTTCCCAGGAGGTTGGTTGTTGATCAGTATTGTGTGTTGTATAGCTTCGTTGATTTGACGATTTACATTACAATTTAATCTACAATAAAGAATATTTTACAATAAGTAACATTGATTCACTGAATACTTAACAAGTGGATTGTGTGAGCGCGAGCACAGGAGATGTACACGTTGGAATGATTGTTCCCTAATAATACCTCGTGTTGGGTCCATACATCTCAAGTTATTGCAATTTTTAGCCAGCCAATATCGATTGAGGGCTGCCACAGTCGAGTCCGTGAAAATACAAACAAACTAGAAAAGTGGCAAGAAATGACATTATTTTTAATTTACAATTATTTGTGGCTTATTTTTATAACATTTCCGTTTCCCGTACCATCCGATGATGGATTCGTGACCAAACGTATTCACAATGTCTAGAAAATTTTAAAATTCAACATTCAGAGAGAAGTAACTTTAAAGGGCAAGTAATAATAGAATCCCTCGAGGAAGAAATCACGGTTATTTCACAAATGTTGGCTTCTAAATTATCTATTACATAAAACACTACACACTCATTTCTTGCAATGATTATAGCGTAAATTTATTTAACATCTCAAAAACATGATTTGTATACTCCTAACGTTTATCCCATTCAAATAACAATAATGTATATTACTGGTAATGATTGTACAAAGTTTGAACATCTAAAAACATGGGAGCGTTACAATAATTACATATTAATATTAATTTTGTAAATTGAGAGTATTGGTCGCAAAGTTGGGCAGCAGACCCGCGGAGCCCCGCCCTGAAGCTAATTTAATATTATTTTACAAAACAAAGGTAAAGTTACAATCAATAAACAATAGATTTACGTTAATCAATTGACAATCATCTTGCGTAACATTAAACTATGCATTAAAATAGGCTATTCGTTAAATAAGTTAAAATCACAGCTCTCTGCAAGCGACGCCTCCCGCAAGTCTGCCATTTTACTTTATAATATAATAAATATTATGTTCAATAACAAATAGAATACTCTGTCACAATTCACACCGAGTCCGCACCCAACTGTACAACAGGGGGGCATCTTTTGCATTACGTATTCAGATTATTATTGCATTATCTATCAACACTCGCCTCGCCTCCGTACTGCACTTTGCTCATCCAACCAACATTAACAACAGTAAAGGAAATAATGAATATCTTTGAGGTAAAATGACTTCAGGTGCAAGAACCGTCTACTGTTTGGGAGGGCGCTCTTAGTTCTTAGCTATTTAGCTCAACTGTGTTCATCTTCAAAACAGCACAACTTCCACCCGATGTTCATTTCCCACAGTTATTTTATGAAATGGAAAAGACTAGACTCTTTGTTATATTATTTTCTTTCTTTATAACATTTTTAATCCATTTTACCAAAATATCGCCGTGTAATACATCATTTAAAATATATCTTGTTTAATCTAATTCATAGTATTATAATATATATATATCTCGGGTAGTCAAACTGTTTCGAAAGGAACGGGAATGCCAGTCAATAATATAACAATTCACTTTAGGACTTGGGACACGGCACGGAATACATTTTCATTTAGTAACACTTTTAAATTTAATAGAGATCTAAACCAGCATTGGGCGCTCTTCGAAACAGTTTTCCAAACCAGTTCATTTACATAATTTAAGTTAATTAATTACCGATGGAAATAAATTTACATTAGAATAAAATTTGTAAAAGTTAGTTATTTACAATATTATTTACAAATGATCTATATTTATCATTGCCTCTTAACAATAATTATCATACAATAAGTTTGGGTCAAAATCAAATAAAATTCAATAAATGAGCATTTGTAATATGTTTGTTTGTTTGTTGAGACGGAGAAGGGTCCCTGGACACTGGGACCGATGGGGGAACCCCTTAAGTATCCATTTACCCATTTGTATAGTTTACTTCCTTCTATATCAATCTTTATCTAGCATATTCTTTAATAATATTAATTCCCTAACAAGTATAGCACAAAAGTACATCACTCGCAATTCCTGCATTCGTTTATTTATAGTAGCTTCTTGACCGGATTCAAGGAGAGTTCCACACGAGGAGTATCACTGTCTGCGGGACTCGGTCCGGCTCACAACCGGAGACTGGGGGGCGGGGGGGGACCCGCGCTCCACCCACTAACTGGACCCCACCAGGATGTGCATGAAGCTGTCCAACTCGCCCTCGGCGCGCTCCTCGGGACCCGCCCAACTGCCCGCCCAGCTGCCCGCCAAACTCAGGTCCACGTCTAGGGGCCGCACCGGGCTCCCAGTTTCCAGCTCCCAGCCGCCACCTCCGCACGGCTCGTTGTTGTTGAGCGGGTCCAGCGCCGACTGGCTGCTGAGGCTCAGCACGGAGCCCCAGTCGATGGGGCGGGCGCACTCCTCCTCGCCGTAGCCCGAGTCCGAGTCGGCGGGCACGCCTGTGCCCACGGGGAAGGGGAAGGGCGTGAGGCGGCCGGCGGGCGGCGGCGGGTGCGCGTGGGCGGGCTCACGGGGCGGCGGCGCGGGCGGCCGACCCTCACGAGTCGCCTCCTCGGCCGCGTCTCGCTCCGCCTCACGCTCCATGCGGCGCAGCGTGTTGCACACCAGCACGGAGCGCCGCAGCGAGGGATCGGCGGACTGGCGGAAGCGGCTCAGCTTGTAGACGCAAAGGTTCATGATCTTGAGGCGCCGCTCTCGGTAGCACTGCCTCGCGCAGCAGCGCCGGCGAGGCCAGCCGCCGCTGCCCAGTTCTAGGTAGGACTTCCCGTTCTCCGCGCAGCGGATGGTCTCCTGGTAGGGCGGCGCGGCACGCGGGCCCCTGCAGCCGCAGTCGGGCCGCTCTTCGGGCCCCCAGGCGGCGCCCCAAGCGGGCCAGGGCTCCCCGGGCACAGCCACGGCCTGCAGGCGCGCCAGGCTGCTCTCCTCCCACCGCGCCGCTTTGGCGCCCGGCCCCCCCGCGGCTCCCGGACCTCCGCACATCTTCCTCTTACCGCCAGCACCCATCATACCAGAGTTCTGCAAACAAGGTAAATACACACTAATTAGAACATATTAAATGGTAAACTCTCTTAACTTTTTATTACTATTATACACAATAAATACAACGGCAAGATACTGTTTCGTAATAAATGTAAAAATCTCAGATTGTTTTGATGCAGTTTTCACACAAGATGCACCAAAATACAGTGTATTCGTACCTTCGATCAGGTCGCAATAATTTATCGACGTACATAATAGTTTCATTGATTCAGACGTTTGAGCTGACGGCCGAGGCTGACGGACTGCGGAGTACGGAGCCCGATTAGATTGCCGCTCTATCGGGAGATTATACACGAAATAAAGATTGTGTGGAGTTGGTTGCTTGACGGGTGAATGATACTGGCACTGGCTAGTGGCTGCTTAACTGCCTTTGCCGACGTTCTCACTAAACTTTAGTTCGCCGTATATAATAATTTAGACCGCGGGAGAAAGTATCGACGCTACGCGAGCACTACAACCGACGTTCACATTTCTTTTGAGAAATAACGCTTTCAAATCGCTAGCCACAAGAATATTTCCAAGTACGAGTATTTCCAACGTTCTCCTTCTATCAGTCATTTTCATACTGAAGGCGGGATTTTACACCGAGCGAACAAAATATTTCAAAATTTGTTGGAATCTATTTCGCGACTCGGCCGCTAGATGGCAGTACTCGTACGAATCAACAACAAATAGGTGACTCCCGCCCGAAATTTGAACATTACAATAGACTTTTTTTTGTTAAAAAACTTCATCCCCATTCTACTGTTAAAAAAAATAATATTCGAACCGCGATTTTTAAGAAAAATTATCAGCTTATTCGATTAAATCTCTGTATTGAATGTAGATGCTTATCAAATTTTATCTTACAGTTTTAACTCTTAAATTTACTATGATTTATAATTTCGTGGGGGTACGGAGTACTTATCTGCTAGCACAGCGGGTAGGTACCAGAAATATCAGAAAATTCGGTTCCGTTGTACGGAGATACAAAACTATGTGGATTATTCGCTAATGCGCCATCAGAGAGCCGAGAGCCGTACATTGAGCAGTTGGGATCCGAAAGCCTCAGCGCACAACCTTGGGGCGGGAGGCAGAAGTATAATAATAATAGTTTTTTATTCCCAGCAGCGAGTGGATCGGGCCGCAAGGTCGCCCCGCCGCGGCGCAGAAGGCTGCCGGCATAGGTGAACCGGTGCGCGGCCTTCGGCGGCTGCCAGTGGAGTTGCCAGTTGCCACACTATCCAGTCAGCCAACCAACCAACGCCATCCAACCGACGTACGACGTATATTCACCATACGCCATACAGCAATAAACTGCCAACAGCCTTACAGATAGTGCCTATCGCCTGCCTAACCAGTATGTACATAACTAGTACGTGAGTACATACTTGTGATAACTGGCCACATACGTCAAACGTCAGCCATAGACCATAGATGAGGCATTTTCTTTCGGCCTGAAAGTTTTCTCCCAAAACTGCTAGCTGTCAAATTCAAATATTTGATTGTGGAATTTAAAATTTTTAACACATGATATTCGTATCGTAATACGAGTTATTATTATTAACTGTTAGTCGACGAACAACCGTCGACCAGCAGACCAGTAATGACAATTATTTTGGTATCTTCCGTTCCAGTGTCGCAATGTTTACATTATTGAGTCTGATATATTAAACACAAGATGTCATAAGCAGTCGAATAGATCGGTACCTATTTACACCAAGCAGATGAGTACGAACGTAGCTTCAAATATTATTTTGTGAAGTAAAGGCGGACTGGCTCGGAGTCAAAAATCAGCGAATCTAAACAGCGTAAAACCAAAATAGCGCGTTTTGGGTTTACGATAGTTATTTCCAGTTACCGGCTGCCACCGGCCTGGGTTGCGGAGGGGGAGAGGTCAGGTGCGGGGAAGGGGGGGGAGGATAGGCAGAAGACCAACTGATAGAAAATACCGGAAGTGTGAACTGTTCAAAAATGCTGTGCAGCATTGAGATATTTCAGAATTAGATTTCTTGGAATCTAATGGCAAGTTGAAGCACATTGGAGAGGATATAATGCTACATTTACCTGTTGCCGATCATGTTTTCGACAATTCCCATCCAATAATCTCGTCTAAATTCAGATGTCAAATATATATATTTTGAGGTTTTTTAAAAATATTAAAATTTACGATAATAAAATGATTTACTTAGAAATCAATTGTGATGAATGAAATTCTTTATTCTGTGAAGCACTTACCGTTGAAATCTGCCCCCCCCCCCCCGCCCCATTTAATAATAGCAGGTTTGTCTTAATTGTCGTAATAATAATGAATAATATTGACGTATTTGTAATTTTATTCTAGATTTGAATCTATTGTATTACCGTATCTTAACACTACTTGGTTTTTCTTTGGTTTTCTTTTTACGCTTCCTTTTTAAATGCAAGTATACTCTTACGCTCTGATGTTCCCCTACAACTACTAAATGTAGGAAGCCTCAAAATTGGACAATTAAACAAAATTAATCACAATAACAATGAATATATATTGATGCATGTTTGCAGTGCAGTTATGTCAGCTTTCGCCTCCTTTAGCTGGACATTGATGTTATCAAATAATCCAATGGCCGATGGTGCAAATTGCAGCGCAGTCTCATTCGTTTCTCAAGAAATCTAATGGATAATGCTGACAGCAGTGAGGCCAGTGAGGATGCGTCAGCCGTCTGACCCTTCGTCTCCTACAATAACTACAAGTGTTTTGACGTTTTTCCAACAAATCTAATCCCTAATAAAGGCATCTTTCTAACTTCCCTCCTTTCCCCATAAACACGCAAGTAACAGAAAAAGAGCTTACAACGTAGCTCTCCACGGCAGGACCATATCCACTGCAAGTTTCCAGTGTGATCAGAATTCGCCTAGAACATCTGTATTCTGTATTGCAGTCCATTGGAAGGGAAGAGATGAGCACTGTAATATGCTTCTATGCAGTGGCGTGCATTGCTGTATGACCAAAAGTAAGATGTGTATATGTATGTGCGAGTCTCCCCAAATACCAAATTAACAAATTGCAATCAGTATTCAACGCTGCAGCAAGACTTATCACCGGCGTATCTAAATATTCTCACATTTCAGAGCATCTCAAAAATCTCCACTGGCTCAAAATGTCCTGAAAGAATCCAGTTCAAGCTCTGCTGGATGGTATTTAAGTCACTTAACGGAATGGCTCCGGCTTACTTATCAGAACTGTGTATTCCCGAAAATACCAACTCACGACAGTCCACCCTTAGGTCAGCAGCGTCATCAGCTATCGGCAGGTTGAAACCAAAGCGCACACCTAATACTAAGTTCGGTGATCGTGCTTTCGGAGTGTCAGGACCTAAATCCTGGAATGAACTACCGCATGACTTAAGAATTATCAAAGACTCAACAGAATTCAGAAGTAAACTTAAAACACATCTTTTCAGACAATCGTATCCATAAATTCACCTGTAAATTGCTTAGCTAGGCTGGCCGGTTAGTACTTACCTAAAGTCATAAAATAAAATAAAAATATAATTAAAAATTCACGGTGCGCAAATGCGTCCACAGCCCGCAACACTGTAAACATCCAAAGTGTAAAATAAAAAAAATAAAAAATAAATAAATAAAAACGTTAATATTTATTAAAAGCTTCTTACGCCGAGTAAAGTAATTTTATAGATATTTTCGAGTCCAAAAATTCATTTTATGAATACTTTTCAGTCCTAAAAATTAATACCAATAATCCAATAAATACCAACTCTTCTTGTGCCACCGATCATCTAATAAATGAAACATCAATAGAAAAGGAGAAACAAATAACCATGTAAAACTATCATCTCTATAATTAAATTTTTCTAAAACTGTGTTCATCTGAAGTGACCTGCCAGGTAAGTATGTTTTTCTGTATCTGTCTGTACATAATTAGTTAAGAAATATTTGTACAGCGCCCTTGAGGTGATTTTTCACAAAAACGGCGCTATACAAGTCATCCAACTATTATTATTATTATTATTATTATAGTTTTTCAAGTTCGGGAATGAATTATATATTGAATATTTGCAAATAACAATTTTATTATCATCTTCCGCTGATTGTTATGGGCAACTGAATAAACGAGGATAAAAGTACCTTGCCAAATTCAAGGAAAAAATACTTTTTTTTTAAATAAAGGTGTCGCCTTATTATTTCATTCATTTCTTCTTATGGTTCCTATTTCTTAAAGTGAACAGCTTTTCAGCCTTTATGGACGGCACACCACTGCTTCCACGTGTTATTGCTTTGACGTTTTTTTGTCAGATTTCTCGCCAATAGGTGAGCAGCAGTAAACATTTTTAGTATTGCCACCCCGAGGCGACGGGCGTGACGCGAACCACAAGGTCACATAGTTATGTAGATAGATAGATAGTTAAACTACGTTCCCACCTCATCTATTATAGAGAATCTATCAGTGAGGACAGACTTAGAACGCCCGATAGAATAGAAGCCCAATGTTGAATCGACTCCAACTTTCGTTCTATTCTCTATTTAAAATAGAACCGTGTGAACGAGAATTGCTATTCGAACGCCGCCGTCTGCACAGAGTACAATAATGTGTAATTGGTTATGTCCAATAAAAGAACAGTAAGATTTTGGCGTCACTTAGAGCTCCGCAAATACAAATGAATTGAAATAGGACAAGTATGAACGCGCCTTCAATTCCTGCCTATCATAGGAAGGTTCGTTCTGTGATATAATATATAAGGTGGGAACCCGGCATTAGTTAGTTGATTAGTTACGCGGGTAGGTGAGCAGGTACTGGGTGGGTACTGTCTCGTCAGCTTCATGTACCCGGTGGACTAAGGAAAAACCAACGCTGACAAATATTTAACGTATACCTATGATATTATAAGGTACCGCCACTACTGGGAAACCCGGTACTGATCACTAGACGTGGCAACTTGTAACGATTACCTAGAAAGTACAGTAATGGACGTGTTTTGGCTGTTCGCACCAAGTTACCTGTTGGAAATTAGGAAAAAACATACAACAGTTATGAGTCCTTCCTTGAACATGTTTGAAATCCGTGCAACGTTTAATAACAATTTAAAAAAAAACATATTATAACCTCAACTTTTGCAACTACAATCAACAAGATACCAACTAACTAAATATCTCTCACCACTGGATAGACAGCCAACCCCCTTTGCTTCCAAATGACATAGCCAGGCTAACCGGTTAGTACCTACTTACCTAAAGTAATTTATAGAATAATATGTAAATTATCTCACGCACTGGTGCGCAAATGCGTCGAGCTACTGGATAGACAGCCAACCCCCTTTGCTTCCAAATTACATAGCCAGGCTAACCGGTTAGTACCTACTTACCTAAAGTAATTTATAGAATAATATGTAAATTATCTCACGCACTGGTGCGCAAATGCGTCGAGCTACTGGATAGACAGCCAACCCCCTTTGCTTCCAAATTACATAGCCAGGCTAACCGGTTAGTACCTACTTACCTAAAGTAATTTATAGAATAATATGTAAATTATCTCACGCACTGGTGCGCAAATGCGTCGAGCTACTGGATAGACAGCCAACCCCCTTTGCTTCCAAATTACATAGCCAGGCTAACCGGTTAGTACCTACTTACCTAAAGTAATTTATAGAATAATATGTAAATTATCTCACGCACTGGTGCGCAAATGCGTCGAGCTACTGGATAGACAGCCAACCCCCTTTGCTTCCAAATTACATAGCCAGGCTAAGCGGTTAGTACCTACTTACCTAAAGTAATTTATAGAATAATATGTTAATTATTTCACGCACTGGTGCGCAAATGCGTCGAGCTACTGGATAGACAGCCAACCCCCTTTGCTTCCCAAATTACATAGCCAGGCTAACCGGTGAGTATCTACTTAGCTAAAGTAATTTATAGTATATTATGTAAATTATCTCACGCACTGGTGCGCAAATGCGTCGAGCTACTGGATAGACAGCCAACCCCCTTTGCTTCCAAATTACATAGCCAGGCTAACCGGTTAGTACCTACTTACCTAAAGTAATTTATAGAATAATATGTTAATTATTTCACGCACTGGTGCGCAAATGCGTCGAGCTACTGGATAGACAGCCAACCCCCTTTGCTTCCAAATTACATAGCCAGGCTAACCGGTTAGTACCTACTTACCTAAAGTAATTTATAGAATAATATGTTAATTATTTCACGCACTGGTGCGCAAATGCGTCGAGCTACTGGATAGACAGCCAACCCCCTTTGCTTCCAAATTACATAGCCAGGCTAACCGGTTAGTACCTACTTACCTAAAGTAATTTATAGAATAATATGTAAATTATCTCACGCACTGGTGCGCAAATGCGTCGAGCTACTGCTATACAAAAAGTCAGAAACTTTTCACTCTGCGACATCGTAAATAACTTGACGTGTAAAAAATGTTAAAAACTATTGATAATTTCGCATTTAAACCTAAGTTTTTATTTTAATTTTATTAAAAAATATATATCTAGACCTACAATAAAAATTAATAAAAATATAAATATTTAAAATAAATAGCAACTCTTCTTCTTCCCAGAGCTGTTCTCTGTTTGCTTGTTAAACTATTTTATTCGTTCCCCAGTCCAGAGGTTACATGGACTGTTTTATTCGTTCCCCAGTCCAGAGGTTACGTGGACTGTTTTATTTGTTCCCCAGTCCAGAGGTTACATGGACTATTTTATTCGTTCCCCAGTCCAGAGGTTACATGGACTGTTTTATTCGTTCCCCAGTCCAGAGGTTACGTGGACTGTTTTATTTGTTCCCCAGTCCAGAGGTTACATGGACTGTTTTATTCGTTCTCCAGTCCAGAGGTTACATGGACTGTTTTATTCGTTCACAGTCCAGAGGTTACGTGGACTCGGAAACGAATTCAGTTCTGTTGATATTTTCATTTGTTTCATATTTAAATATAAACTAGAAATTTCATCACTGACTTTACATATGAACATTTTGTATCACTGACTAACTAACCATCACGCCGTTTCCCCGCAGGGGTAGGCAGAGAGGACGGACCGCCAAACAACTCGATCTTGGCATACACTTCTTGCTTCATTCACATTCATACATCGTCTCATACATTCTCTTCTATTATTATGACTTCTGACATGGCCCGACTCAAGTATTTGATTCACTCGATCGTGCCATGTCTTCCTCGGGCGTCCCCGGCTTCTTCTTCCATTCACATTCGCGTTATACATTCTTCTTAGACTCCTTTCTTCGTTCATTCGCTCCACATGCCCAAACCATCTAAGCGGCCCTTTCTTAATCTTACTCATTACGCCATTTAATGAAACCATGTTCTCACCCCTAGTTAAAGTCGTTAAAGACAACGTCAAACTTTTTGCCAAAGTCAAAAATACGCGATTTTTGAGTTAATGATTCAAAACCTTTTTTTTTATTATTTCTTAAGTAAATTTCTCTTCAAAATTTGAAGCATAGAGTAAAACAATTGAAATGGGTATATTTAGTTGGGTTAACAAATATTACCCAAAAGCTGGATTATTCAAATGGTTTGGCGGAGTTCAACGCTGTTTTTATGTGGACTCTGAGGCACTGCGAAAACAGTCATCACCACTGAAGATTCAAGCAATGTCGGCACATGGTACATCCGGCACAAAACAGGGCCTGCCACCGCCGAGCTAGCGGGCAATGCCGAGCCAAGCCACCAAAAGGGGACTGGCAATCAATGGACCACGAATTCGATACGACTTCGATGGTTTGTTATTTTGGGTCGTGTGTAAAATAGTAGGGGTATGAGTGTGGAATGGTTGGTATGAGCGAGGCTTGAAGAATGTAGCGCTTCCATAGCCCACCGCTAGAGGCGCGCTCAAATAGCGGTAAATATTTGGAAACACCGTAGGTGTAGCACCACGCACCAGGCACCAGGTACTGGGTAGAACTACCTCTCTAGACTTATACTACAGCCGAGTAGGTGCTGGGACTATGGGGCCTGGCAGGTCTCGTACCAAAAAATAGACCAACACTATTATAATAGTGATGTCATGAGAGAAGTGTCGGTAAGGAGGTACCTACTCATTTTCAGGACTGAAAAGTAGGCACCCTCAGAAAGCTTTCAGATGTAAAGAGGAAAATATAATATTATAAGTTTAGAGATCGCACTTTATAGTATCAGGGCCTAAGGCTCGGAATAAACTACCCCTGAACTGCATAACAAGCCCAACAGAATTTCGGTCCAAGCTAAAAGCTTACCCTTTCAGACTTTCATATCATTAAATTCAATATACCAGCGAGTATGTACCATCTTTGTGTTAATATAAATACGAGTATATCGTAATTACACCTTATCTTAGACTTTTACCTTAATCTGCTTCTCATCGACAAATCACATCCAGGAATATAAATTCTAATCAAATCCCTGTACTGTTACTGTACGCACATCATTAAATTTGCTTTCCTTTCAAAAAAGTTGTATGCACAATTATCTAATATACAGCGTTAATCTAAAGCAGGGGTGGACGGACTTTTTTTCCGGGAGGCGACCAGTTATCTAATATCGCTTGTGGTTATAATAATAATAATACTTGGACGATTTATATAGCGCCGTTTTTGTGAAAAATCACCTCGAGGGCGCTGTACAAATACTACTTGCTAGGGTTTATCTTATTATGTACTTATACAGAAAACATACTTATAACATAACGTAATTACAATGTTTTGGGTTGAGATGGTATGACTTGACTAATGATGGTTGCACGCACAGGACACGCATATCACGAGATAACAATAACAACCCAATTACAATTCGAAAATGTATTTTGAAAACAGATATTTTATACATATAAAAATAACGAAACAAAAAATCGAATTAAAGACAATAATATAATTAAGTATTTCACTACCAAAACTATTAAACATTAACAACTTAATAATACCTTACGAACCAGAATAAGATAATTACTTTTTCGGTTCGAATAGAAGCAGATTTATTCTTCTATAAGTCTGTTTGATTCAGCATCCGATTTTTAACGAACAGTGTGTGTTGACCACTGACGGTAGACTTGCGAGTTGTGGGTCGGGTTTGTCCCGGGGTAGAATTATGAGTGGAAACGGTTAAAACATCTGCTACTACCGAAGAAGCCTCGGTAGCCGACTTGAATTTTTCACGAAAAAAGACTGTTGACAAGACAACTATGATTCCAACCCAGTACCGGGCAGATAATTTTCATCATAGTTTTCATTGACAATATCTCTCAATGTTGCTTCTTTTCGGAATCGATACACTCGAAGTACAAATAATGGAAATATATATTTTTATCTCTTTCTATTGATTATGATAGTACAATGCAGGTCCGCGATCGACCAACAATACCTTCGCCATCGACCAGTTTGCCATCCCTGATCTGAACTACGCGGCACTGTATAATATTTCCTTATAAATAATACGTACATTTTTACGTAGCACCACGCTTATTGCTCAATAACATAAAACTATGTGTACACTGTAGTGTAAATTATGAAAATTGAAGGTAAAGTCACAACAGCTCACCTCAAGTATTTGATTTACAATCTCGTCCCGTATGGGGGCAATACACTTACCCCAACCCAACCGAAGGTTTGTGCGATATCTAAATTGTTTTTTACATCACATAATCTATAATTTAGGTAATCCTGCAAAAAATATTCAGTAATTTCCAGTTAATATTTTTTAAGGTATTAATTAATATCTTTCAAATTCCGAGGAGATGGCGCCCTCACAGTACGGAATTCCCCACTACTTTTTTGTTAATTTCCTCGCATTAAACAAGCCGTGAGTGCGGTCGTAAAAGGTTAATTTTAATGGAAAGGGCTACAATTATATATTTTAGTTGCACGCTCGGTTTCGTACTCTTTTACCGTTTTGCATTACTTATTAAATGATTGACTGCTTGTCAAAGATGGGCGGTGTCAGGTTAAAACGGTATAACTAATGTCTTAGTGGAAAGGACAAAAGAAATATTAAAGAGTCACGGTCGCGTCGTGATTTTATGGGGGACCCTAGAGACCCCCATTCGAATCGTACGTAAAAAAATACTTTCGGGTACGTAAAGGTTAACTATAACTAGATTATGTCATGTCCAATTTATTGAATGATGAAATAGGTATATAATATAATGAACTTATAAAAATATATACATTTTATTGGGGTGATACGCAAGTAACTTGCAGATGTACAGTGTAGGAGTGCAGAAGAAACTAATTTGAGCTTGCAAGCGGTGTTTGTTACAAGAAACATTGTGACGAAACAAGTTTTGGGACGATATCCGCCCCGCTATTGGCTAGGTGTAGGAAGCCGCCAGGAATGTGCCAGTTCTATATTCTGCACTGAGCTAAATAATATATAATATAATAGTGAAACATAAAATTATTATTCAAGTTCGCGATCACAGATGGCGTTAATTCCTCATATTTAGAAAAAAACACTTTTAGCACGTAATGCTTCAAGATACTTACAAAAATACAATATTTTATTGTAACACAAACAATATGTACTCGTGTGTGTTAGTGTACTGCATTTTTATAAGTTTCTTGGGGGAATCGAGCTTTAAACCTACAATAACAATTGTAACATCGGGAAGAAAACCTCAAATTAAATTAAGTCAATGCGTAGAAACCTTCCCACAGAAGCAACAATATACTGATCAACTCTTATCTAGTCTCACGACTGGATTACTGTAACGGAATTTATGTCAGCGTTCCTAAATACCAAACTAACAAACTTCAATTCGTTTTTAATGCTGCAACAGGGGTCTGTAAAATTATCACATTTCAGAACATGGATGGTCTTTAAATCCATCAATGAAATGGCCCCACCTTACATCTCCGAACTATGCGTTCCGGAAACCACCGTTCTAAGGCGGTTAACTCTTGGATCAGAACCTAAACGCAAGCCAAATACTAAGTTTGGAGATCGCGCTTTCTGAGTATCAGGGCCTAAGGCTTGGAATAAAATCCAATCCGTCCACAGCCCGCAAAAAAAATTTTGCGGGCTGTGGACGCATTTGCGCACCGATGCGTGAATTTTTTAAACTTTTTCTATAAGTGACTTTAGGTGAGCGCCAACCGGCTAGCCTAGCTATGCAATTTACGGGTGAATTTCTTCCATTTATGGATATGATTATCTGAAAAGATGAGTTTTAAGTTTAGTTCTGAATTCAGTCGAGTCTTTGATAATTCTTAAGTCATATAGTTTGGTATTACAGATCGATGAATTGATGAATGCAATTTGTTAGCGATAAGTTGTAATAACATATTGTCTATAGTTAGTGATAAGATAGAGCAGTGCTCCGCAACCTTTTCTCATCTACGGCACACCAAAATTCTTCCTAGAATTCCGCGGCACACCAAAAGCTAAAATATATAGGTGTTAAATTGAATTTTACAATAAATTTTCGTACATTGCATTTGACCGCGGCACACCTGTATTCGGCTCACGGCACACCGGTTGCGGAGCACTGAGATAGAGCATTGGAAAAAATATGTATTATTGGTACAGCGTCAGAGGTGATTTTTCACAAAAATGGTGCCATGCAAATCACACAAATATTATTATTATTATTAAATGGATTATTTTTCAGGAGAGCATTTATATTGAATACCATGGTTCTACTGATGTTTTTTAATATTTAAAAAAATAATAAATCAAAGATTAACTTTTTATGCACTACTCAGTTATTCAGGCTTAGCTTAGTAAATAAAAAATAAATATTAATTAAAAAGTCAACGTGACATATGCTGTTTGGTTAATATGATTTTTCACTATTTGTTCTACAAAATGTGGAGAATTTACTATGAAAGCAGGAATAAAAGTGACAATTTTACAAACGTCAAACAGTGAGTGATTATAGCGCCACGAAGCGGTAAAAAACCAAACTAATGAACATTTGCGAGTTTTCAAACAAATTCTTGTGGACAATTGTTTTCACAGGAGAATCATATTTTTGACAGTCAATTTAAAGGGCATACGAATTTTTACAGAAATATTTTTTAAAAAAAGTTCCATGAACCCATAAACAAACAACAGAACAAAGAAATAAAAAACTTTTCATAAAAACGTGGACCTTTGAAGTTTTTTTCCTAAGGTTTTCAGTTTATTCCGTATGTATACCCACCAACAAACAATTCATCTCAATATTACATTACACAAGCATTACGTGCTAAAAGTGTGTAAAAAAAAACTAAAATATTGAGAATGAACGCCATTTGTGATCGCCAATTTGAATAATAATTTAAAGTTTGACCTTAAAGGGATTCCACACTTTTCAGGATCTTGGATAGAAAGCAGTGATAGAACGTTCAAGATTCTGATTAATCATAACTGAAGATCATGCGACTATGTGACTACCTCCGTGGCTAAGCGGTTAAAAGCCTTGGCTCCGGATGCAGAGGTCGCTTGTTCGAAGATCGGCGTTCGCAAATAAAATAAATGTGTTTCATGTTTCATTTCACACGTAATTTAAAATATGGCCACGTTCTAGAGTGGTACATACTCTCAGTATCGCCTTGGTGAAAGATCACAATGCAAAATCGAAATGTTACTAGACATTATTTTAGGGGTGTTTAAACCAGTTTTGAATAGCCAAGTACTTCCTGATCGTCTTCTAGACCATTGCCTCCTCCTCTCCACTCTCATCAGCCTTACAACATACCCAAACTGGGGATGCCATGGCTCCGGGCAGTCGGGACTGTTGTGCGGTATTCACATAAAGGTTATGGTAATCATCGACTACCTATCTAAATCTCCGTTCAGACGGTGTCACAGAGCTTCCGGCTAATTATTCGTTGCAACATTTTTTCTCTGAGTTGACGAACGCTGTATTTATATTGTGCGCTTTTTAAATTTAGAATCTTCGCACAAAAAAATAGAAACGAGACTAGATTTGGTGAATTGGCGACTGCATCAAATTAATCATTAGAAAAGCAAACTAGATAAAATCAAATCAAAATATCACATTATTAATAAGATCGATGTGTTGTCGGTGTAACCACCAGGTGCATCAGTATTTGAACGCCAACAAGAACGCTCTACGAAACCATTTTTTTTAATATTACGTTGAATTTTTATTATAAGACATGGTATTTAATCTCCAGCACCGGTTTCGCTTATACTTAAGGTTTATCAGGGAAATGTATCTGTACCTTAAAGCTAAAAGCCCGGAAGCCACATTTGCAAATTTTTTGAGTAGAATTCACTTTGCTTTTAAGTATTACTGGACTCTCGATGTTTTAGACTAGGTTATTTTAGAAGTGGTAAATCGGGGAACTCCAGTATTTCATTATTATATTGAAATTAGAATTATTAACTAAATTTCGTAAATCTGAGGCCAGACTTTCAGCTCCAAGCCACAAACACGAGTATTATTATATTAACCCACTTAACTATAACATATAAACCCTTTAGTACCGTACGTATACTTTAAAATACGTAGAAAGATTTCAGAATTTTTGCTCCCTATGATTAAACATTGGCGGTTTTCGTTTACGGCATTACTAGCTTTGCGCGCGCTATTTTTCATTGGATTTTAGCTACTCGTTCAGGTGGTAGCCATTTTAATATTTTGAATGATTTTTTTGTATTAAATCTCGACTTCCACACCTTCAAATACATATATTTTTAATGTAAGTTTTGAAGGAATGTTTATATTGTTTAATTATTAAGATTTTTTTTTTAATTTTACTTTTTGTAAACAGTGTATGATTTCTCATTTTAAGTGAAACGCGATTTTAGAGACCTAATGTTCTTTCAAATTAAATTAGCAATAATTTCTATACAATAAAAAAAAATGAAAAAAATATACTCTAAAATATAATAAAATTTACAAGGTATTTTATTTATTTACAAGGTTTATCAAGCAGATCTGAATAGCCAGGTATTCCCCACCTTCCTCTTCCCCTTATAATTCCCCTCCCCAATACCTTCAGCTTCACAACATTCCCCAATTGGGAATGCCATAGTCTCACTGGCTCCAGACGGTTGGGAGCAGTTGGGACTCTTGTAGGGTATTCATATAAAAAAATCATCAAATACTTTATATGACTGCCAGTTTTAATTCAGGTCTGAACGGGTTAAGTATTAGAAGTAGTATAAGACGAAAACAGAAGAATTGAATTGAATATTGTCGTGCTGTGATGTAGGCGCAGTTGGTATAGCGTAGAATATTTTTGTAATTATTTCATATGACTGTTGGTGTTTGGCTATGAATGCAGCTGACTGTATCCCGGTGAAGAGTGAGTAGTATAGCGATTAGCAGCGATTGTATCGGTTCTGGGTGCTGGTCGCTTCACTTTCGCAAGCCAACAGAAGAAAGTTAATTCCTCCCAAACTTTTGATGCCATTATCAAAATAATAGCCGGTGCATATCTCATACAAGTGCACCGCTCCCAAATGCATTCGAATGGAGATTAAAAACTGCTCAGAACCAGTGGGACTATGCCATCCCCGAATGGGATAATATGCTGTGTGGCTGAAGTTGATGTTGTGTACTTCGCAATTGTTCGGTTTTACTACAAAATGTGAACGTTTTAAGACAATATAACAACTGCAAATTGTGGCAAAACGGTACAAGTTACACATATTTCGCGACGTGAGAAGATTAATAGATCTAATATAGATCTACCTACCCCTACCCCTATCCCTACCCAGTAATTTTTCTCTTATTTTGAACGTCAAGTGTGCAAAATATCATCAAGAAGTACCAATTCTGCTTTAAGGGATGGGAAAGGGGGATGGTGGTGGTTTTTTCAAAATCTCATGTAAACAGTGACCTTCCTCTTGTTTTGAAGGTCAATTGTGCAAAAATTTGATCAAACTCGGAATAAAGTAGATTTGAATACAAAATAAACAAACACGATATTCTTCTTTATATAATGAATAAGATATATAGAATATATAAAATTACCTCCACCAACTACCAGTTGAACTTAGCCTGGTTATGGAGTAGGAGGTACGTCACGACGTTCAGCCGATTGCAACCCTTCTGGAGTTGAGTGGGCAAACTGTATAATGCATCGTACAGTCCCTCCATCATGCACGCTCCATTACACCACACAAAATACACTATTCCGCAGGGCGTGGGTAATGGAAGCGCATCCTGGCGTTAATTGACTTATTTATTGATATAAACACTCAAGATGCTTAGATGAGTGGGTTCAATCGTTAGTGTTACATATTTAGAGTAACAATATACCTTATATTATTACTACATATTGTTATTCTAAGGTTACATACAATTCTTCCGGAGAAAGCTAGTACGTACGGTGAACCGGCCAATCAGAGGGAAGGTCCAAGTCCACCACTGGACCCAAGGAGGCTGACGAGTGTTTCCCTCTCAAAAAATAATAAACTGACTTGTGTATTCGACAATTTCAACACTTTTTGGTAGTATTTGGGTCATCCAACCTTTCCCCGGTTTCCTAGGACCTGATTCCGGTTCCTTTTAAGGATAAGGCATTGTCCTTATCCTTAGGCTTAAAGACTTTTTGCTTAACAGCGGTTCCGGTTCTCTCGGATGACAGCTGTCATTCAGCGAATGACATTATTTAAAAATATCGATATTAGCGTAGTTTTAACAAAACTCTATATTATCGGAAGTATTGACTTTAAACATTATTAGTGAGTGATTTGTCGCATAATGATGGTATTAAAGGAACCGAATTAACGACATTGCAACGTTTGTAAAGTACCTACGACAAAAGTCCGAAATGTCAGATAAAAGTGATATAAATACTAAAAAATATTAAACTACGCGTGTTAAGTATGTGTGATGTACCTTTAATATTTTAAAACGTATTGTCATTGACATGGAATCAGAATCGCAGTTAAGCAAAATGACTTCAACCCTAAGGATAAGAACAAGGCCTTATCCTTTAAAATAACCGAAATCAGGCCCCTGGATCTCGTGCCCACCGTGGAACATGTGCACGGGTTTTGTGAATGAGAATCTATAACCATTCAACTCAAACTGCCGCATCAGTCATAGAAGGTTTCTCAAATTGTGGCTGCGGTTGCGGTCACCAGAGCCGAAGCAGGGCAATGTCGAAATCGACAGTTTTGAAAATAAAAAAGAAATTATGAGTAACTCATGCGTACATCA
>JAHDVE020005523.1:0-16346 GCA_022606495.2 Halesus radiatus
TAAATATTGATATTTTTATAATATTGACATTCTTATAATTTTGGTATTTTTATAATATTGAAATTTAAAATGTTGATGTTTTTAAAATATTGATATTTTTATAATATTGATATTTTTATAATATTGACATTTTTATAATATTGATATTTTTAATTTTGTTTATATAATAATTTTGGTATTTTTATAATGTTGAAATTTAAAATGTTGATGTTTTTAAAATATTGATATTTTTATAATATTGATATTTTTATAATATTGATATTTTTAATAAATTGGTATTTTTATAATGTTGAAACTTAAAATATTGATGTTTTTAAAATATAGATATTTTTATAATATTGATATTTTTATAATATTCATATTTTTATAATATTGGAACTTTTATAATTTTGATATTTTTTTATGATTTTGAAATTTTTATTTTATAATATTATTTAATAAATCAATGTTATAAAATTGGACTCTAGTATATCAATAACAACACTGTAATGCTGTTTCCATTATTTTTTTTCTTCTTTTTAATTTTTTTTACAACTTATGTACATTGATCACAGCATGCATGCGCCTCTATATTCTAATTTTGCCCTACATTTGTATGATGCTTGTTGTTTATTGTTGAAATAAACTCCTGCTGACAAGCTACTTGCAGTGGCTTAGCGGGTATAAGTTCCCACTGTATAATTAATATTATGCAATAAAAAATAAATAAAAATTAATAGTTAATTGATAAACTAAAGTAAACATTAGAAGGGTGCGGGTTCGAGTCCTGCCGGCGACATTTATCTTTGCTCGGAAGGTTTTTTCAATTTGGATGAGTGTTTTAGATTAATAATTATTGTTTATAAAAATAATAAAAATTAATTGATTCACACAAAATTTAAAAAAATATTAAATGTAGTTCTATGAAAGAAACACAAAAAACAATTAATAATTAGTAACGCGATAGTAATAGAATATATTTTTTTACGTTTTGGGGATACATATACCGTAAGGCACCGCTTAGCAGAACACAGATTCAAGCAAAGCAGTACGGAAATGGCAATCAACAAAAAATCGCGTCCGGGCGAGAAGTCCGATGGCATCTGCGGGCATGGGCATTCGGAAGCCAAAACGCGACAAGTCAAGTGCTACTGGCTGCGGCTGCTGGCTGCTGCCACTGCCAGAGTATCAGGGGATCAGCGGAGACAGGAGAATGCCCGCTCCGGTGTCATGTCGTGGTTAATTGCCCGCTTTGGTCCTGTCGTGCCCGGGTAATCAGGCTGCGATCCCGTCCACTTGTGTTTATGGGTTAACTCCATGCGCCAACGTAATGGCGTTCGTGTTGACGTGGACCTGATACTTCTTAACGTGTCTGTTACGGTCGAGTCAATTAAATCGCCTAATTTGATTAAATTAATTTAAATGCGTTTACGGTGAATCTATCACGGTGCGTTTCCGGAAATTGGTTACTCAGCGTGTAAAGGTTTGCGTGAAGGCAGAAACTACGTTGTCGGAATTAGGCAGCTAAATTGAGAACCGAATTAAACTTGCATTATCTGCTAGTAAGTGATATTCCAAATCAAATAATTAGATACATAGTAGTCGTAGGTCAAAACTACGATACAAGCTTCTAACTCTCGAAATAGATAAGAAAAAAATTGGATAAGTGCTTGGCAAGATTAAAGACATGAACGCAGTTTTAATATTTCGATTCATTATTAGGATAATTAGACATCTTTTTTTTTTTTTTAAATTTACGTTGAAAATGATTTAACGAATCAAGATACAAAACGAAACTGTTAACATGCAAATAAAATGTCCAATGTACAGTGAACCATGTATCAAACGAGTAATCTATCACAAGAATTTAAAATTCATCTACAAGTTTCTTTTAAATCAAACGACATTCCAAATAGACGTGTACATAATAAATAAAGTAAGTACTACTGTATAAAAAGTAAAGTTGAAAAGCTTATTTCATTACGTAAATTATATATTATATTAATTAAACCGACGTAATGTTATGTTATTATTAAATTTAAGTTAGAATTGAGGTGTACGAATTAAACACAATAACAAATAATATAACTGAATTGCTTCAGAATGTTCATCCTTCGAAAATATATTTGACCATTTCAAATGTTGACCGATTAGTAGCGTTAGATTTGGAGTCCTCGCCAGTTCAATCCTCTGCTAACTAAGTCGTCCATTATTGCACAGCAACATTTTCCGCTTATAATGATTTTATTAGGAGGTTTCCCCATATTGTCAGATTACGAGTATACATTACCTGCCATTGTCTCTCTTTTATTTTACAAAATTTATTTAACAACACGCACTTTTCGACTTTGTTTAATAATTCCTACTGTATAAATTATATTACTTTAATAAATGTAAAATAACTTTTTAGTGTCATTTTTAATAAAATGAATAAGATTATTTTTGTGTAAACCACCATTTAGTATATAAAATCATTGAAAAATAATAACGTAAGAATAGACGAATTACAAGAACAATAAAAAATTAACAATAAGTGACTAAAGTAGGTAAGTAATTAATTAAAAAATGTAAGATTAATTGAACATATATACAACTGATTTACACTTAGATAACTTTTAAATTTTAGAAATCAGAAAAGGTGTCAGTAGTCAATAAAATATTACAAACAATCAAATATTTATTTTTTAAATAGCTGTATTTTAAATTATTTTCACATTTATACCCTATTTAGAGTACTAATAATAAAATGATTTTTTTGTATGCCTTGTCATTTACTTGATTTAATTTATAAATATAATTTTATTTTATTAATTTTTTATTTAATAATTAACAATAATTTTTTTTTTACATTTTTAATTTATTACTTACCTACTTTCATCGCGTATTGTTAGTTTTTGTTTGTGCCTGTCATTTGTCCATTCTTACATTATAATTTTTCTATGTTTATTATTTGTTTATTCATGTCATTATTTCTTAATATACTGTGTATCCTGATGAGGGAAGCTTCGCTTCCGAAATATGTTGATATTTATGTAATTAAATAGTGGTTTATACAAAAAAATCTTCTTCATTTTACATACATTTACATGCCATATCTCAATATATAGAACGAATCCAGAATAAATTCACTAAGTTTCTCTAATACGACAATAATTATCACCGTGCACTCCAATCTCTGAAACTACGGCGAACAGTAGCCAACACTATATTCCTGTATAAAATCTTAAATAATGTAATAGACTGCCCTGAACTCCTATCTCAAATTATCCTTAACATACCATCGAAACGTATTCGCCACACCAAACTATTTTACACATTAAACAACAAAACAAACGCTCCAGCAAATTCACCAATTTCCTGTGTTCTTTTAACATTTAATAATCTTCGTTCCCACTTAAGTGTTGACATATTTTTTGACTCACTACCGTCATTTAAGAAAAATATTACTCGTAACATGAATGCGCAATCACAACTCTCCAGTACATAGCACTATTCAGACACATACGTACACATACACGTTCTCAGAGACACACACACACACACACAGACACAGAGAAGAACACACTATACACTTTTTTCATATACTATTTATCTTTATCATGCATCATTCCCTAGCATTGTACTAACCCCGCCCGGTAAAATGTATGTAACCATTTACTAGATATTACATAGAGACATGTCATTGGTACCGATCTTTGTAATAATTTTGTAAAACCTTGTAATTTGTATACCACTCATTTTACACATGCACTGTTTGTTTCTAAAATAAAAAAAAAACATTATTTATTTTTATTTTTCTGCAGTTTTATGTTATTATAAAGTATAGTGCAACACCACGGGGGGATATTTAAGAAAAACTGTGCTACAAAAAAGAGACAATTATTTTTAGCACTAACTACTCATACTGATAATCGTACTGATATTACGTATACATTATGTATGTACAATAAACACAGCGTCGCCTTTAATTATCTTTTGCACTTTTCATACAATTCTCGTATCGTTTTTATCTCCCTCAAAAACTTATTGATTACATAAAAAAAAAAAACATTCAGATGTCTTACAAATGAATCCTGATATTATCAAGTTTTTTTTGTAAATATACGTTGCCTTTAATAACTATGATTAAAATTCGAATTGAACGCAACGCGAATACAGGATATGTCTTGAAAAACGCCGATAAGATCTGGTAAATCTTATCCAATACGTTTTATATATAATCTAATATAAAGCAGGTACCTCTTGGGATTAAATGGATTTTAATAAAGTTATAAATAACGCTCAGACGCTAACTGCATTGCATTATTTATTTTATTATTTGGACCTTGATTTGATTCATTGTAATGAGTTTTAGCTTTATAATACATTGTTTTAATGTTAAACAAACGTTTCGTTATATTTGTGATACTTCTAAACAATTTATTAATACAACATTTTAATGAACGTTGGGGGGCTTTTATATTCTTGACTCATTTTTCCATCAGACGTAGATTTATATTTGAAGGTTTGATTCCTGAAGCAGTACAATAATATTAGGTGTTTCGGAGCGAAATTCACTAACTTCTGAAGGTGTCGATTACGAATTAATATAGAGAGAGTACCATTGCTCTCAGGTGAGGATAGTTTGAAATATTTTTAATTATTACAAAAAAAATTACATAATACATCAAGTACATGATTTTCACAAGTACAGCTAGCAGTCCACAATGGAGTGCTGATACCAACCTTGATGTATGGCAGTGAGGCATGGAACTGGCAGAGGAAGGATGAAAGTAGACTGAATGCTGCAGAAATGAGATCTCTGAGACGAATGTATGGTAAAACCATTTATGATCGAGTGAAAAATGTTGAGATTCGTAAAGAATGCAAGGCTGATGTAAGCGTAGTGAGCAAGATTAAGAAAGGTACGCTTAGATAGTTTGGGAATGTAGAGCGAATGAACGAAGAAAGGAGTGTAAGGAGAATATATGACGCGAATGTGAATGGAAGAAAAAGCCGGGGACGCCCGAGGAAGACATGGCACGATCAAGTGAATCAAATACTCGAGTCGGGCCATGTCAGAAGTCGGAATAACAGAAGAGAATGTATGAGGCGTTGTATGAATGTGAATGAAGCAAGAAGTGTATGCCAAGATCGAGTTGTTTGGCGGTCCGTCCTCTCTGCCTACCCCTGCGGGGAAACGGCGTGATGGTTAGTTAGTTAGTTAGTTACATGATTTTTTCTTAGCTCTTGATTATGGGAAGAATATTTACATACGTAATGATAGAAAAATTAAAACAATTCAATATGAAAACAATATTAAAAACTTTTTTAAATAACTTCAAACGTAAATCAACAGAACAATTATAGAATAATAATATGAAAATAACCAAATAGTAATTTATATGCTAGATAGTATACATTAAGGGTACAATATATCATTATCTAAGTTCAGGGAGTTAATTTACTTTGTGAATTATTCATTTTTCAAGGATTCGGTTACATTAATTTTGTTTTTGGATAATAATATATTGTACCATCTTATATCTAAATACAAGTAGCGGTGCTGTGTTGTGGTCTTTCTTAGCATTAGGATGGCTATTAAACCATTTGTTTTAAATCTATTGCTTAAACCATCAGTCGAGTGAATTTTATTGATGAAAAATTGTAAATTTTATATAAGGCGTTTCTTTTATACAATTCTGTAATATCCACGAATTACTTGCTTTAGGTTAACCTCCGTGGTTGAACTATTGACATCGTCGACTACGAATCCAGAGGTGGTGGGTCGAAATTCTTTCATTCGCCAATAAATTTTATTTAGTTAAGTTAAACTAAATGTGAACCACGCTGAAGTTCTATGGTGTATCGTCGATAATTATCTGTGTTTGCGTGGTGAAGAAATAAAGTCTTGTATTGGTAATATATTGGTTGCATGTAATAATTATCACTGTCGCAATATTACAAGTATGAAACCATGGTATTAAGAAGGACGAGACAACAATTCATTCGTTTCCTTGGAGGATTATGCGAGGAGGATAGATCACAATACAACTTTCTCTTGACACAACCTCCTTGCTTCATTCAAATTCATCTGTCACCTCATACACACTTTCTGTTGTTCCGACTCTTGACATACGATTATCAATTAATTTGCGTCATTTTTTTAATGAATAACTAGATTTTTTAAAGGTTTTTTTTTCAATAAAGTTATGAAGTTGTGATTTCTTGCTTGTGGTGTTAAAAACACATTCATTTGAAAAAAAAAAATTATTCTGAAAAAAATTTATTGAAAAAGTTCTTATGTAGTTACCTACTTGTATTTTCCACTTAAAAAATATTCTACACAAACAAACCTTCTTCTTTTCAATATATAATCTATTGCCAACCAGAGTGGCACATCTATGGATTAACCTAAATAAAACATGGCGGAATCAATGTTTTTCTTACTAATTTTAAAGCATTATAGCAACAGTTTTATATATTGGATTTCATTCAAACCTTTGTTCTTATTAATAAGAACAAACTGTGCTATTTTCAGCGAAACTGGTTAAGTAATTTCCGAGAAAATCGAGGACATACAGACAAACATTCATTTTTATGTATATAGATATATTAAATTGTATTTGCAGAACGTTCCAGAGTGGAAGATACTCTCAGTATCTCCTTGGTAAAAGACTACCACCCAGAATAGAAGTTTTGCTTTAAATAGCTCTAGTCATATTTGGTGCAACTTAATTACTTTCCAACCTTCCTCTTCTTATATGCTTCCACTCCTAACTCATTCAGCTTCACAGCATATTTTAATAAGGTATGCAATCATTTCAACTTTCTGCGGACAGTTTCTTTCGTTAAATATTCTCCAATGGTGTTTTTGAAAACAGTTTTTTTTTAAATTTTTAATCACTGAAGAAAATAATATAAACATATCCTAAATAAAATAAGAAACCGATAAAAATAACAGAAAATAAAAAGGTATCACTCGCATCTGGGTCTCGAATCCAGGACCTCTGTTTTCCCGGAAAGACGCTACTTCCAGATGCGAGTGATACCTTTTTGTTTTCTGTTATTTTTATCGGTTTCGTGTTTCATTTAGGTTATGTCAATATTATCTTCTTCAATGATTAAATATTACAATGAGATTTATAAACTTCAATAAGTTATTAAAAAAATAAATTGAAGTTTTTTAAATGTATTATTAAGCATTTGCCTCTCGATTCTGGGTCTCTTTATCTAGAACACATTTAAGTAGATACCCGCCTAATACAAAATAAATTTAAATCGCTCTGTGTAAATGAGCCGATACGTGACTTTATTTATTTATTTGTCAATTGGTAATTTCATAAAAGTGTGCCTCGTCGGGAGTCGCGACCATCTGAAACCCGAAGTGCTGCACATTTCACAACAACTTAAATTAGTGGCCACCGTAAACGATTCGATTTTATCTCAACTTTGCTTTGTACGAACATCGTGAACATTCTCTTCGCCCAAGGCACGAGATACCGCGATAAGGACATCGGATATCTCCAATCACAATCACGGTTTATCTATCCACTCCGTGTGGATACTTCTTATTGTTTGTACACGTGGCGCTATAAGTTGATCATAGCTTACGAGACCTAATATGCCTCTCTCTCTCGTGCAAACCTATTATTACGTATTTGAACGTTTGGAACCAGTAGTGATATGCTAATTTTTAGTTGGCTAATTGATGTTACATGTTACATAGTGGCCTCACCTTAATATTTAGTTTTTATTTTGCTGGTCGACCTTCTTGTCTTCGAATTAATACCTGACATCCTGGCTGAAATAGGACAACGCAGGCTTCTGTTTCTTTTCAGGTGCAGAACTAACTTACATTTACTGATGCCCCTGGGAAGACTTGCTAGATTAATTAACTGCCTTTCAATAAATGTGGATATTTTCCACATGACTAAAATAACTGTCAATTATGTTACAACTATTTATGTGAACTGTAAGCGACCATTGTCGTTACAAGACTGTAAACATGTAGGGTGCTGGTCAAGTCACTTTCTATGCTTCTGGGGGTACGGGGCCGACTGTCCTTGAGGCAGGTTCAGGAATCCTTCAGGTGGGAGGCAGGAGAAGTAAAAGACTTTCTATGGTTACAAGATGTGACTGGGTACGAGTCACGATTGCTCGTCCGAGTGTGACTGACTTTATTTTCAGAAATTTTCGCTTTTATATCCTTACAAAGTGATACCAGTTTTCTACACTAGGGGCGCTGCTGAGGCAGACATGTAAATGAGGGGTCCGTGCACGGTACTGCGTTGCCACGGGGTTAGTTGCACTGTCGAAAACCCGCAACACGGTATCGTGCTGTCGCGGGGTCGGATGTGTTATCGAAGTGATAGGAAAGTCTGCCACACGGTACTGTGCTCCTACGGAGTCGGGAAATTCCCGTGTGGTTCCATCACGTCGATAACACTATGAGATGAAACAAATATTATAAATCTTACATAAGATACAATGGCACGAGATAATAAGCTAATGGTACAATATAAATTACGAAGATAATATAGTGTCGCAAAATTAGAATCCTAAGAATCACGATTATGAACAATCGATGATCACGTCGGCTACACTCCCCCCGTGCAGTGAAACTGGACTTATTTTCATCGAGACGTGTTCGTCGTTGTCCACGGCGGCCGGAAACGCTCCCCCCATCGGGAATAATAGCCGGGGCGATGTCGCGTCTCCTGAGAAGACAGCGGGCTTCTGGGATCCGCGTATAATCGTGCGGGATCGGGTCTGTGGCCGGATGGTGTGATGCTGTACACCTGAGTGCGGCAGCTATCGTCTCCTCGGCGGGGCCCGCCTATAGCAGGGCTGCGTGCAGAGCCGGACACTTCGGGGTCAGGCAGGGCAAAGCTGCACACTTGAGTGCGGCAGCTGACGTCTCTTCGGTGGGGCCCGCCTATAGCAGGGCCGTGAGCAGAGCCAGACACTTCGGCGTCGGGCAGTGCGAGGCTGCACACTTCAGGGCAGCAGTTGTTGTTGTTTCGGTGGGGCCCGCCTATAGCAGGGCCATGTGCAGCGCCGGATACTTCGGGATCGGGCGGTGCAAGGCTGCGCACTTCGGAGCAGCAGTGGTTATTGTTTCGGTGGGGCCCGCCTATAGCAGGGCCATGTGCAGCGCCGGATACTTCGGGATCGGGCGGTGCGAGGCTGCGCACCTCCGTGCAGCAGTTGTTGTGACGTGGCCCGCCTATAGCAGGGCCGTGAGCAGAGCCAGACACTTCGGGGTCGGGCAATGCGAGGCTGCACACTTCAGGGCAGCAATGATTGTCGATTCGGTGGGGCCCGCCTATAGCAGGGCCATGTGCAGAGCCAGACACTTCGGGGTCGGGCAATGCCAAGCTGCACACTCCAGGGCAGCAGTCATTTTTGTGTAGATGGGGCCCGCCTATAGCAGGGCCGTGAGCAGGGCCAGACACTTCGGGGTCGGGCAGTGCGAAGCTGCGCACTTCAGAGCAGCAGTTGTTGTCGAGTAGATGGGGCCCGCCTATATCAGGGCCTTGAGCATAGCCAGACACTTCGGGATCGGGCAATGCGCAGCTGCACACTTCAGGGCGGCAGACAATATTGGGTAGATGGGGTCCGCCTATAGCAGGGCCGTCAGCAGAGCCAGACACTTCGGGGTCGGGCGATGCGCAGCTGCACACTTCAGGGCAGCAGTGATTGTTGTGGAGATGGGGCCCGCCTATAGCAGGGCCGTCAGCAGAGCCAGACACTTCGGGGTCGGGCAATGCGCAGCTGCATACTTCAGGGCGGCAGACAATATTGGGTAGATGGGGCCCGCCTATAGCAGGGCCGTCAGCAGAGCCAGACACTTCGGGGTCGGGCAATGCGCAGCTGCACACTTCAGGGCAGCAGTGATTGTTGTGGAGATGGGGCCCGCCTATAGCAGGGCCGTCAGCAGAGCCAGACACTTCGGGGTCGGGCAATGCGCAGCTGCACACTTCAGGGCAGCAGTTATTATTTCGGTGGGGCTCGCCTATAGCAGGGCCATGTGCAGCGCCGGATACTTCGGGATCGGGCGGTGCGAGGCTGCGCACCTCCGGGCAGCAGTTGTTGTGACGGGGCCCGCCTATAGCAGGGCCGTGAGCAGAGCCAGACACTTCGGGGTCGGGCAATGCGCAGCTGCAGACTTCAGGGCAGCAGTTGTTGTTGTGGAGACGGGGCCCGCCTATAGCAGGGCCGTGAGCAGAGCCAGACACTTCAGGGTCAGGCAATGCGCAGCTGCAGACTTCAGGGCAGCAGTTGTTGTTGTGGAGACGGTGCCCGCCTATAGCAGGGCCGTGAGCAGAGCCAGACACTTCAGGGTCAGGCAATGCGCAGCTGCAGACTTCAGGGCAGCAGTTGTTGTTGTGGAGACGGGGCCCGCCTATAGCAGGGCCGTGAGCAGAGCCAGACACTTCAGGGTCAGGCAATGCGCAGCTGCAGACTTCAGGGCGGCAGACAATATTGGGTAGATGGGGCCCGCCTATAGCAGGGCCGTCAGCAGAGCCAGACACTTCGGGGTCGGGCAATGCGCAGCTGCACACTTCAGGGCAGCAGTCATTGTCATGTCGATGGGGCCCGCCTATAGCAGGGCCGTCAGCAGAGCCAGACACTTTGAGGTCGGGCAATGCGCAGCTGCAACAGTTGTTATTGTTTCGGTGGGGCCCGCCTATAGCAGGGCCATGTGCAGCGCCGGATACTTCAGGATCGGGCGGTGCAAGGCTGCGCACTTCGGGGCAGCAGTGATTATCGTCTGTAGATGGGGCCCGCCTATAGCAGGGGCCGTGAGCGAAGCAACACTTCGGGATCGGGCGGGTACAGGCTGCACTTCCGGGTTTGTGTCAGTGCTCAACAGCAAAGGGAGCCTAGACGCGGCGATCAGTTGCTCGATCTGCCTGTTTCGTATTCTTATTTCTTGCAACTCTTCTCGCATCCGACGGATTATTTCTTTCTTGGAATCCGCAGAGGCTACTGTGCTCCGTGTCGTGTCGGTATTTGTGGCTAGAGCCGCTGCCGTAACAGCTCGTGCTCTAGAATCCCAGGCGGCTGTACTTGCTTGTTCGGGAACGTGTGTCGCTGGGTCGGCGGTAACCGGGCCGAGGGGTGCCGGGCCGAGGGGTGCCGGGCCGAGGGGTGCGGGGCCAGAGACTGTAGCGCCGAGCGCTACAGAATTGTAACTATAGTCATTCCGTTCGAGCCCGCGGGGAGTGAGGTTGTAAGCAGCTGGGCTGCCATGTAATGCACCGGGCGCTGCGGGGGCAGGGGACGCAAGATCGGGCCCTACAGCGTAGTGGCGGGTATCGTCATTTCGCTCGTGGGAAGCGAGATCCGATGTAGCTCCGCCGGCGTATGACGTGTCGGGTGCTGTGGGTCGTGCCGGGCCGAGGGGTGCGGGGCCAGAGACTGTAGCGCCGAGCGCTACAGAATTGTAACTCGCGTCATTCCGTTCGAGCCCGCGGGGAGTGAGGTTGTAGGCAGCTGGGCTGCCATGTAATGCACCGGGCGCTGCGGGGGCAGGGGGCGCAAGACCGGGCCCTACAGCGTAGTGGCGACTAGCATCATTTCGCTTGTGGCCGTGGGAAGCGAGATCCGATGTAGCTCCGCCGGCGTATGACGTGTCGAGCGCTGCGGGTCGTGCTGGGCCGGACAGTTCCGGCTGCGGCCGCTGTGTTCCGCGCCATTTTGTAATGTGCGGAATGCTTCCACCATTAATGCGGCAATCTGGGAGAGCGGGTCCGCTCTGTTCTTCGCCCAATTTTGGGTTCGACGCGCCGAGTCATCCGTTGTAGTTTGACCCGGGAATGTCGCGTTCGCGTTTGTGGGCTGCGGTTGGCAGGGCTGCAGAGGGGTCGTTTGGCCGTGCATCGAGGCGTGTGATGCTGGAAGCCGGTACTCTGCGCCTTGTGGGGCGCCTTGTGTGAAGCCTTGTGGAGCGCCTTGTGTGGCCGTACACTTCTGGGTAACGGCCGGTGACATCTTGTTAGATCACCTGGGTAGCGGCTGGGTACTAGATCCGTAGTCCGGGGATCACTATTTGACTTGATCCGTGCTCGAGAGGACCACTTGTAAGCGACCATTGTCGTTACAAGACTGTAAACATGTAGGTGCTGGATTAAGCCACTTTCTATTCTTCTGGGGGTACGGGGCCGACTATCCTTGAGGCAGCTTCAGGAATCTTTCAGGTGGGAGGCAGGAGAAGTGAAAGACTTTGTATGGTTACAAGATGTGACTGGGTACGAGTCACGATTGCTCGTCCGAGTGTGACTGACTTTATTGATTTTTTTTTTTGATTTTACGGATTCTTTCGTAATCCTCTAACTAGCTGGGGCTTAACAAATACCCCTCATGTGTTCTGGCTAACTAGTACTCCGGCCACTTTGGCCTTATTACTATTACCATCTGATGGTTTTATTTAAATTGACTGAATTTATTAATTACATTTCATGACTTTTAGGGAAAAGATCTTAACTGGATAAAAAACCCTAAACAAAACTGGGAAAGACAAACATTTAGTTCTGAACTATTTACTGTTGTTTACTTTTAATTTTACTGAAGTTAAATATTTCATTTTTAATACTTTACATTTCAGGTATTTCAATACTTTACATTTCATTGTATTTCATCTATTTCATTTTTTCCCGTGTTAGTCTTCTTCTTCTTTGGTGAGTCCTCGTCTTCTAGTCCGGATGTGCGGAAGTGCTCCGGACCCAAGCCGGGGGTGGCCGAACGCGGGTATCCGTGTGATCCGTGTGGAGGGTAAGCGGGTGGAGGGTAACCGCGTGGAGGGTAACCGCGTGGATACCCGCGCTGGGGGTGTCCGTATTGATGACGGTGGTGCCCATATCGGTGGTGCCCGCGCGTGGGTCGGGGCCGGGGGGCGCGTCTGGATCGGGGGGCGCGTCGGAGTCCGTGTCGTCTTCGGTGTCGGAGTCCTCGTAGAGCTCCAGAATAATGTGTTTCGGCATCCTGTGCTTGTAGCGGAACGGGAGATCGTCAGGTGAATTGTATGCGCCCAGCTCTTTCACAAGTGGATTTTCAGGATTTAGGGTGTTGTAAAATCTCGTCGTCAGTTTGTGAGAGTATTCTTCGAGTGTGGGAATTTCCTGTTGTTCGTGTAGGATCTTGAGGTTTGTGTACATAGGTGTATTGTACGTAATCTTTATACATTTGTTCTGAAGAGTTTGAATTTTCTTGTATGTAGATTTGGATATGTTACTCCACACTGGAATGGAATAAGTTAGAACTGGGCGGATTTGACTTTATTTTCAGAAATTTTCGCTTTTATATCCTTACAAAGTGATACAAGTTTTCTACACTAGGGGCGCTGCTGAGGCAGACATGTAAATGAGGGGTCCGTGCACGGTACTGCGTTGCCACGGGGTTAGTTGCACTGTCGAAAACCCGCAACACGGTATCGTGCTGTCGCGGGGTCGGATGTGTTATCGAAGTGATAGGAAAGTCTGCCACACGGTACTGTGCTCCTGCGGAGTCGGTAAATTCCCGTGTGGTTCCATCACGTCGATAACACTATGAGATGAAACAAATATTATAAATCTTACATAAGATACAATGGCACGAGATAATAAGCTAATGGTACAATATAAATTACGAAGATAATATTGATAAACATAATGTTGCAAAATTGGAATCCTAAGAATAATTATAATTACGATCAAACGATCACGTCGGTTACAGAGGGGATTTGGGTTGACAACGTGGATGGAGCGATGGTAAACAAATTATTCAGATTTCACTTACTCCATAAATATCCCAAGAGCGAAATCAGAATATTAGTTTTTTCTTCGGGCTTCGAAATTTTAAAATTAACAAAATTATTTCAAAAAAATAACTTAATTGTAAAAAATGAATCACATATAGTTTACGATTAGCGAGGAAATTGAGATTTAAATAAGTTTTGCGTCCTATTTAACTATATTGGATGTTCCTTTCACCATTGTCAGTCTGTTGTAAGTAATCCTTTTGCACATACGTCGTTTATTAGAAAGAGAATGAATTTACAACTGAACTATCGACGGTACGCCAAACACTCGAAATGCAAATACATGCAAATCTAGTACCAAACCGAGAACAACAATAATAGTAATTATGGATGTAAGAGTACAAGGACAATTTAATATCCAGTTTGAGATGAACGTCTGAGCGGCCTGTTTCACACAAAACTTAATTTTGGATTTGAGGCCAACATACTCACCTAAACCTAATAATCTTTTTTTTTCCTCCAAAAGTATAGTTAATGTCTAGTACGGATTGGAAGTAATTTATTTATTTTTGTTTTACATTATGATACTCGTATTTAGGTCATTAAAGGAATTGATTTTTCGCGATTTTAGAGCCCCCTTTAACAATTATTTGGGGACTAACGGTAATATAAAAAAAAAAAGTTTTACCACTTTTGCTTTGAAAATATAATATAATATAAAGTTTAAAAAAAAAATTAAAATAAGAATTATGGTGGACTTTAAATTAAATTAAAAACGACCAATTTACATTGGAACATAAATTTGCCGTACATAATTTAAAATATCGATCCGAAAAAACTTTTTTTTTTTAATGTTTTATTTTTGTATTTTTATTTACCTAATCACATTTTCATAACAAATTGATATATTTACAAAAAAAATACAATAAACCCTCAAATAATTTTCTAAGTTTTCTCTAAAATTATGATTTTTTTTCATGGCCTTATACTACATAAATTAAAATAAAAAAATATATATATATTTCTCATACGTATTACATATTTACTAAACCTTTAATTTAAAAAAATATGTATCATTCAGTTTGGATGGGTATTTTGGCCTATATAGTGATATGCATGATACAGGCAGCGAAGCCGTTCCTCTAAGGAGATTTAACTTTTGTATTTTTAAAGAATACCAAAGAAACACTATTGTAATATGCAAGCAATTTATTAGCCTATGTAACCGAGGGTACGATAAAACCTTAATGATAGGGTCCTTTTGAGAACGCGTTTTCATTTAATTACCTGCCTTCTTTATATTTTAGAGTATAATACATTTTCCCCTAAAAATACAAAGAACAAGAAAAAACCTTCAAAGAACTCTTGGGGTGGCGACGGGAGGATTGGACGCTCCGGGTGTCTTCCAGCAGCCAGTCATTAATCTCCCTCCGTTTAGCCTTTGACCGATGCCATAGATGTGTAATTTTCTTTGCGATTTGCCCATAATTGGGGTTCCTCCCTTTGAATCGGAAAGAGGGTGAGTTAAAATTTTTTTTTGAAGACTAATTTTTCATAAGCCAGTTTTGTAAATAGACGTAAAAAAGATTTTATATAAAATAAAATGTTAGTTATTTTTCAATACGTCATAAGCATGGAATTTACCTTCGCATCAAAAAATAGTTTTCTTCAACGCAAATGATTCTTATGTCGAGAGTACGTTATCCCCAATTGGGTGATTTTGTGCGATGTTAGGATGTGGGTGGAAGGAAGCGGGAGTTTGAAGCTCAAGTCATTTGCAAACTACGTTTCGAGTCTGAATCGTGGAATCTCAACTGGTCGATTCTGTAAGTATCTGCCACTCTTTGTGCATTAGACATTATCTTCTATCTTCTTCTCTCTTATTTTATCTTCTTCTATATACTTCTATCGTCGTCTATCTTCTTCCCTCTTATTCTATCTTCTTCACTCTTCCTTTATCTTGTTCTATCTTGTTCTATTTTCTATCTTCGGATATCTTCTTCAATCTCCTTCAATTATCTTGTATCTTCTTCTATCTTCTTCTGTCTTATATTATATAAAGAATAATGTCCCTGGTGGGCGGTATATGGTTGTTTCGTATTCAAATCTACAGTTTTATTCCTAGCTTAATTTTACGCACATTACCTATAAAACAAGAGGAAGATCATGAAATTACGAAAAACCTCCACCATCCCCCTTTCCTAACCATAAAGCCAAATTTTGGTACTTCTTGATTAAATATCGCTAACTTGACGTTCAAAATAGAGGAAAATTACTGGGTGCGGGTAGAGAGTAGAAGTAGGAGTAGGTGTAGGGTTAGGGATTATGAAACTTTAATCCAAACTATTAATAAACCCAGGCAACATTGGGTACTTCAGCTAGTAAATCAATATATTTTAATGTTATTTAAAACATTTCTTACGAGATTTCATTTTCTATTATGGAACATAATATTTTATTTTTAACCTATAGATACAATAGTTTATTAATAATATCATTGGAAGATTTTTTTGGAAAAAAGCCTAGAAATATTTTTCGTCAGATGGTTTGTGATCTTTTTATTTATTTATTTGTTTTTTTATTTTTATTTTTATTTTTATTTTTATTTTTATTTTTATTTTTATTTTTATTTTTATTTTTATTT